>BSBM01000122.1:2612500-2902500 GCA_027924585.1 Larix kaempferi
TGGTGTGGGTTGGAGAGCACTCTTAATTATTGGGGTGCAATACAAGCAATGGGACCCTGGAATAATTTTTATCTCATTGCTTTCAAATTTTTTTTTTGGGAAACAAGCAGTATGGGAGATGGATTTCAGCACTTAATAAAGTTATTTTTATCAGAGTAGTGCAGCAGCAAGCATGGTGGTTCCTCTCTAAAATCTTCATGGAAACTCAAAGACTCAAGGTTGGGCAATTCAATGGCAACTTCAAAGAATTATACAGAAAGCAGGTTCTTCAACACCCATGTTTAAAATTGCTTGAGGACAAGCAATATTGGGAAGGGAGGATTTGTCATGTCCCAAATTTGGCATTGGGTCACAATGGCCTAATCACATTAGCCCTATTCATTAGAGTTTGTCAAATTGATGCTAAAGGTCAAATAATTGCCAAGGAGGAAAATTACTAGTTTCCTAGGTTTGGGGTGGAAGCTTTGGGATTTGGAATAATGGGGATAATAAAGGATGTTTGAACATTAGAATGGAATAAATATTTAATAAAGGAGCTAAATAAATATATACAAGTGAAAATCAAAGTGGCATTTCATGATGAAGACACATGGAGGAAGTGGGACCCACATATGGCTAGATTTCCCCACTACATTTGGCATCATTCTCTCACCAATTCGAATTCAAGGTGAATGGTAACATAATTGGGGGAGTCCAAAAGGTATTATTCATTGCATGACTCATCCAAGGTCGAAATATAGAGGAAGAGTAACTCCCATGGAAGAGGAAGAGGCAATTTGGAGCTAGTGAGACACTTGGGCTAGATTCCCTAGCTCTATGACAACAATGATGAAGATGCTATGACACCTATGACACAAATCAGACCTGAAGGCTGAAATATGACATATATGACATGTCAGGGCTAAAAATAGACTCCAAGAGGGCGCTCAAGGGTGTTAGGGCAGCTAAGATGCTTCCACATGTGATTTGGTGGAAGTGGGAGACTAGGAATTGTTGTACAAGTGGCATTCTTTGGAATCTCTTCCCAACTTGAGTTGGCATGAGTCTCTTGGAAGGAATTCGACCCATGGAGGACATTAGAAGTTTATAAATGTCAATAACAAAGAAGGAAACCAGCTTTTGATCATTTGTAGAATTTGCAATTGCATTTGTGAAGAGGGAGAGCTAGTGGATGACTAGTTTCTTGCCTTAGCCAATTTCGAGGGTGAAAGATTCCCATCCAAGTTGGTAATTGGAAAGGCCATTCAGACCTTTCATTTGGAGCTTTAATGGAGTCTTTATTTGCAGGTGTAAGCTACAGGGCAGCTCATGGTTTCTTCTATTGCAGCTCACTCCTTCAACCATTTCCGGTTTTGATGGCATATTCTTGATCCTTGAGGGAGGGCGTTTTTGGTGAGCTATTGTACTCTTTGGGGAAGCTTTTAATGCCCCATTTCTTTTGTAATATGAATTAAATACTCTGTTCTTCATCTCCAAAAAGTTTCAGGTCGAAATTCCAAGTAGAAATGTATAAATCTCATTTTTAGTGGAAGAACAATGCCATTTCCCCACTACCTTGTTGTGAACCAATGTGTTGATGATGATTTCGAATGAATGGATGATTCTCTGATGAATTTGTGATTAATGGACTGCCATGGATGTATTTTACAAGTTTCATGTACTGTACTTGAGCATTTGAAGTATTTTTACTTAGTTTAATTGCACTGGGAGAAGAAATAGTGCCATTTCCCCAAGGGTCGAATTGGTGATTTTTGCAGTTGAATGGGAGAGGGTTGGAACAGATATAATAATCAATTAATGGTGCACATGAGACCTTAATAAAATCCTTAATACATTTCCTACCTCTGTTCATAAATTTGAGTGGCTTTGGAGGCATTTGGGAAGCCATTTTCAATACTTACCCCAGGGGGATTTGAACCCCAAATTACTAGTAAAATTGCATACTTGGTCCAGAATCTTAAGAGAGTTTGCAGAGGTATTTTGGTGGCCATATATCATCCCTGAACATAATATTCAAGTCTTAATATCATTCATACACCTTCCTTGAAGATTTGAATGCATTTGGAGTCAATTCGAGACATAGAGACCAATACTAGTCAAAGGCAAATTACTAGTAAAGTTACCTACATTGACCAGAATTGAAAGAGTATTTGCAGAAGTGTTTTAAAGGTACAAAGGCATCCCTAAAACACATATTTATGTTCTAATATCATTCATATACCTTCTCAGAAGATTTGGGATCATTTGGGGCAAATTTGGGACCTAGAGATCGAAACTAGTCAAAGGTCGAACCAAGGAAAAAAGTGGAAAATTGGGCATTTTAATAAAATTTGAAAAAGGGATATTACATGGTAGCAGTTGTTGAGTTGGGAGACAAGTAGATAAGAGTCAAGAAACACATGAAGGTGACATATGCCCATCTAGAGGGTAGCAGTCAAGAGACTGGTCACAGCATCATACTCTGCCTGGTTATTGGTAGCAGCGCCTATACGTATTCCGTCGAGGTGAATCAATTCATGTGAAGGGGAATATAAGACCCATGCTGCAGAAACTAGGTTGGGAGACCAGCGGCTTGCTCCATCGGCAAAGCCAATGTAATGAGGTGGAAGATGGTCCATTTGTGGTCATGCAAAAATGATGAATGTAAGATTGCGGTAAAAAAGGTGAAAAACAAAAAGAGAGCAAACTGTACAATACGGACCAATGGGGCCGCGGGCTATTTAGGGATAAAAGCGTTTAAGATACAACCCATTACGGGGGTTGCGCAAAGGGTGACCTTCGGAGTCAGTTAAAATGTATGCCCCATTCCCGAGGCAGGTTTGCACGATGTAGGGGCCTTGCCACATGGATTCAAGCTTTCCTTTACCAGTTTTGTCGTGGGCTTGGTCATAGGCAAGGACGAGGTCCCCTTCACGGAAAGTTCGAGGGTGTACATGTTTGTCGTAACCAGCTTTGGAGCGGTTCTTGGTGGCTTCAATGGTCTAGAGAGTGGCACGACGGTCTTCATCAGCTTGTTCTAATGATAGCAGACGTTGCTCGAGTGGGGAGGTGTCTGGGAGAAGTTCGACGGCGATGTGTAAGGCAGGTATCTGACACTCGATGGGGAGGACAGACTCTACACCGTGAAGTAAATGAAATGGGGTAAAACCAGTGGCAGTCTTGGTGGATGTACGGTAAGCCCATAAGGCAGGGAACAACATGTGGTGCCAATTAGACTTATGCCGGTCAACAGTGCGTTGGAGGATGGTTTTTAATATTTTGTTAATGGCCTCTACTTGGCCGTTCCCTTGGGGGTAGTAAGCAGAGGAATACTGATGTTCGAACTTCAGTAGGGTGGATAAATCACGCCAAATGGAATCTTCGAAATGTGAACCATGGTCTGAGACCAACTGTTTGGGAACCCCGAATCGAGTGATAACGTGGTTAAAGAAGAAGCGGGCAGCGGTGTCAGCTGTACAATTGAAGGTAGGCATGGCTTCCGACCATTTGGTGAAGTAATCAACGGCGACGATGATGTACTTATGGTCATTGTCAGATGGGGGTTTACATTCCATGAAGTCAATGGCCCACTTACAAAAGGGACCAACGGTGACGACTGGGTGTAACGGAGCGGGTGGTGTCTGGGCCTTGGGAGCGAAAAGTTGGAAATTATGACAATGTTTGACTGTGGTGATGCAGTCGGTAAAGAGTGTGGGCCAGAAGTATCCAGCACGGACAACCTTTTGGGTGGTGGCCATCCCAGAGAAATGGCCATCGCAGGCACCGCTATGACAGTCATTGAGGACGTGTTCGGCTTCCTCGTGTGTAAGGCAACGATGCAGAATCATGTCAACCCCTCGCCGGTAAAGGACATCGCCTAAGAGGAGATATCGAGAGGCCTGGTGACGGATACGACGACGTCCATCACGATTGATGTTGGGTCTAAACTTCTGCATGCGAAGGTATAACAAAATATCACTGTACCATGGGTCATCAGACGAGATGATGAACAAGTGATTGTCGGGTAAGTCATCGGAGATTTGTGGGGACGGTAGAAGGGAGGGGAGATCGATGATGAGATGGGCAAGTTCGAGGGATTTAGTGCTCTTAGGGGTTCAGAAAGTGAGGTCATATTCTTGGAGAATAATGACCCATTTAGCAATGCGACCTTGCAGGAGCCGCCGGTTTAAGAGATAGACCATGGGGTTGGAGTCGACGACAACTGTGGTAGGACTAAGTAAAATGTAGTGTCGCAATTTTTGGATGGAAAAGACCACAGCTAGGGCTAGTCTCTCCTCGTATGGGTAACATAGGGGTGGTCCAGACAAGGTCTGGCTGACGTAATAAATGACATGCTACTGGTGAGAGGCATCTTCTTGAACCAGGACTCTGGACCCGGCATGTTCGGATGTCGAGACGTAAAGGATGAAGTCCTGAGAGAAATCCAGAGGGGAGATCAAAGGGGCTTGTGTGAGAGATTTCTTGAGGGCTTCGAATGCAGCTTCTGCTTGCTCATCCCAAACAAAGGGTATATGGGTATGAAGCAGGTGTAAGAAACCATGAACGGTAGTGGCGTAATCAGGAACAAAGCGACGAAGGAAATTGGATCGTCCCTATAGACTCTAGAGCTGTCGGAGTGTGCAAGGAGAGGGAAGGTCTAGGATGGCTTGGACCTTCAGGGGATCGACAGCAATTCCTTTCTGGGGAACAATGAAACCCAACAACCGGCCTACTGGAATGCAAAAGACACACTTGTGTGGGTTCAAGCGGATTTTATATTTGCGATAACGCAGGAAAACTTGCCGGAGGTTGTTAAGGTGGTCTGATCGTTTCCGGGAATGAGCTGTAAGGTCATCAAGATAGACGAGCAGGATATGGACCAAGTCGTGAAAGCAATAGGTCATGGCCCACTGGAAGGTGGCATCAGCATTTTTGAGGCCGAAAGGCATGACGCGATAGGAAAAGGTGCCCCAGGGGGTGGTAAAGGCAGTCTTGTACTAATCCTCCTTACGAATCTGAATCTGGTTGTATCCAGAAAAACCGTCCATGAAAGATAGGACTTCATGCCCTACACACGTATCGATGATTTTGTCAATGAATGGCATGGGGAAGTTGTCTTTGGGACAAGCTTGGTTTAAATCGCGGAAGTCAATGCATACTCTAATGGTGCCTTTTTTTTTGTTAACAGGGACGGGGTTTGAAACCCAGGTGGTATATGCAATAGGATAAATGAATCCTGCCTTGTGAAGTTTCTCAACCTCTACTTTAACAACGGGGAGTTTTGAAGGATGAATGGGGCGCTGTTTCTGGCGAACGGGGGGTACATCTGGCCATGTGTCAACATGGTGCTCTATAATAGCGGGGTCGAGACCAGGCATTTCGGTATAGGACCAGGAAAAGACATCATGGAACTCTTGGAATTTTTTTTTGTACGCATCAATCTCATACTCATTGCAGGAGGCTCCTAAGGTAATGATTTCAAGAGCACCAGGTGGGTTAGAGATATCTATGTGGATGACGGGTGAGATGTTGTCCATGTTACCTTCCTCAAAAGCATCAGGAGCGGGAATAGGATCCTTAAACCGGTCGACTTTGGTAGGAAGGAAATATTTGGACTCAACCGCGAATTGGGTAGCTATGGTAGAGGAGGATTCTTCTGGGAGGAAATAGGAATGATGGTGCATGTAATCCCAGGGGTAATCCGGGGCAGTGAGAGCCTCAAGAATCTCCTCATCATTGTGGAAACTTTGAGTGGTCAAATCGGTTGACGAGGGAGTGGTAGTCGAAGAGATCATATAAATGGTGTTAATCTCTTCAGATGGGGATGAGATCGGGGGGTGGATCTCCTCAATTGTGGGGGGTGCCGTCTCAAGGTCCAAATTATTCATCTCATAGAGAGAGGCTCTGTAATCTGGTAAATAAGGACAGTGATGGGAGTAGTGGCCGTAAATACCACATATGGCACAAGGGTGGTTGGTACGCAGTGATTTATCATGAGGCTTAGGGGTTGGATCTAGTTCGACAACTGGGATGTTGGGGTCATCGTCAAGCATTTGCATGTGTTCCTGTAATGCAGGTAATTGTGGACATTTATGAGTTGGATGGCCTAACTCATCACACAACGAGCATTTGGGGGGAGCACGAAACACTGGAGGGGGTTTAACTGCCTTGGGAGGGGGTACAGTAGTGTATGGTTGTGGGCCTCTACCCCCAGTGGGCTTGATAAGAGGAGGGGGATTCGTAGATGACGAAGGGGTAGGGACACCGGGAGGTAGTTGACTAGTAGTGACAATGGGTTGCACCGGTTGAAGGACGACATTTGGTGTCGGCAGGGGAACGGGAGGAAAAATATACCACACGGGTAATCCTAAGGTTAACCTGGGGAGGCTGAGAGTAGCCATAATCGGGGTGCTTACTACTCCCGAGGGAGGGAATAGGAAGGGGATTGTGTGGGTGGGTGTAAAACCAATGTGACTAGGTACCAATGGCGGTTTGGGTAACAAGGGCGGTTGATTGTTGGGTGTTTATGTATTGTGGGAAAGGGTACATAGGTCAGATACTTCGATCGTAGGTGACGGGGGAGGAATAGATTGGAATGTGGAGGTCATCGGCGTATCTGAGTAAACTACAGGTCCCATGGAGGAAACAAATGAGGTAGTGGCACCACCAACAGGTTGTTCAACCATGGGGAGAACATTCTCGGGTGCAGCGGGGGCATTAGGATCGTAATAGGTGAGTTGGTCGACCTTGACCACGCGTCCGTCATGGGGGAACATCATGGTACGAAAAACGGATGAGGAAATCGCCTGCATGGCATACATGTAGCTACGGCCAAGTAAGAGGTTATAATCAAGTTGGGCATTGATGACCTCTATGTCAATGAGCACGATTTTTCCAGCCAACTGGATGGGGATATTAGCTAGGAGACCTTGGGGTTGAGCCGAACGGCCATCGTAGGCTTGCAACGCAGTGTTGGAATGATGGAGGGTAGGGGATCCCAGCTTCTACCAAACGAATGTGGGCATAACGCATGTAGAGGCACCTTCATCGATAATGCACCGATGGATGACAAGATTCCGAACAGAAACAGAAACTATGAACGCTAAAGTGGAAGGCAGGCGTGGTACAAACTGGTCCAAATCGAATGCCATCAGTTGTGAATCATTGGGGTCAATAGCACCAATGGAGGAGAGCAAAGTCTTGCACTGTGAAGGATAGTTTTTTAAGACTTCTAATGCATACATGGCTGTGGGAGATTGGGCTAAGTCATCTACAATGTTGTAATTTGACGCAGCGCGAGCATTGGGATTATTATTGATGCGACGAAGTGGGAAGCGAGGTGCTTTAGGGGCGCCATCTAGTGGAGCCGAGGGTATACGTAACGTCTGATCAATGGGATGAGCGTTAGTGTTTTTGTCGGCGGGAGGGGATTCAGGGGTGGAGCCATATTGGTTCCGACGGGTTTGGAGGTTGACATCATTAACAAGTGGTGGGTACCTGAGTCGAACATGGATTGATCAGGAGCGGCATAAGTGATCTGTTGTTGTGGGGGCGCGTTGCATTGAGGGGGAGCCAACGGCTGAGTGTTCACTACGCCTTGGATTGGTAAGGGGTTTTGCAGCACCAAAGGTTGCTGTTGAGGGGGTGGGGGGTTGGGTGGCGCCTGAGTGGCCGCGTGCCCTTGGCAATGGGCATCATCAGTCCAGAGTTTTCGAGCTCGCTCCAAATGTGGGAAAGCATCTGTGTAGTGGCCATAGACCCCACAAATAGAACAAGGATGGTTTGTTCACAAATTAGGATTTTTGGCCTGCTTGGGCGGCCGATCAGGGTTCTGGTTGGTAGGTGCCGCGTTATTGTTGTCTGGGGGATTGGGAGGTTGACCACCTTGGTCTGGAGGGGGGTTGTTTCCATGGTTACGAACTTTGCCGCGGTTTTTCTGGCCCTGTTGGCACTGGTTGTTTTGGTTCTGCTGTGGATTCTATTGGGCGTATACTTGCCCGTGGGCAGCAGGTGGGTTCTGGGGTTGTGCAGGTGCGGAAGTAGGCTGCGGTGGATAATAAGTAGGGGGAGGCTGTGCAGGTGCTGAAGCGTGTGGGGGTTGTTGATACATCTGCAGAGGGGGTTGTGGGTTTGCCGCAGGGGTTGCCTGTGGTGGGTAATAAGCATGTTGGGATCGAGAGGACACGACTGCTGGTGAAGCCTGCAGGTGGTAATAGGGATGAGGTGCGACCGGGGGGGCGAAAGCGGGGGACGCATGACCAAAAAACTGAAGTGGACATGAGGGTCCGTGGGAATGGTGGTGATGTGCCATTGGAGCATACGAATTGGTTGCTTCGGAATGAGATGTAGTCCGCGAAAGGTCTGGGCCAGGGCTAGGACGTGCTATGGAAAAGGGTTGGGGCTGCGAGGCAATACGGCCAATGATGCCGTTTGCGGCATGGGATGCCCCCGACGCATCGTGTTGGGAGGAATCGCCGTGAGGGGCATCAGGTATGATGGTATAGAGATAACCCGACTGGGCGTAAATGAGGTCAAATTGATGGGCTTTGAGGATGGCCTCTTCTTCAGACTGGGGTCGTTCGGATGCCACATCCTTGGCAATGACAGGAAGGAGGGATTTTAGAAACCAATCTAAGAAGATACAGTCGTCTAACTTAATTTTGCAGAGGCTGCAGCGTCGACGCCACTCATGAATGTGGTTAGTGATGTGGGTAGCCGTGTTTTGTCTACAAGAGAGTAGGATCTCAACTCCCGCATCATAGCGGACAGGTAACTGAAAGAACTGCAGGAAAGTCGAGGCAAGGGAAGTAAAGGTGGCATGGGTCCCATGGGGCTTCTAGATGTACCACTTAGCTGCAGAGCCAGTGAAGGTGCACTGTAACAGACGGAGGCGGACAGAGTTGTCCACTATGGAGTTGGAGGAACACCATAGATGGAAGGACATAATATGGTTCTGGGGGTCCTCACCTTCCTTGCCCTCAAACTTAGGGATGTCGGAGGGAAGCTTGGTGGGCATGTGAGGCCACGTACTGTCGTGTCTGATGGGATAAATCTTTGCCAAAGTATGGGCTTCTTAAGGAAGGAGCCTTAGCTATGGCTGCCTTAATGTCTCTGAATGCATCCTTTTCCAGGTCTGTCCACTTGAACTGTATGCTTTGCTTGACCATTTGCTGCAAAGGTTTAACAATTTGCGTGAAATACGAAACAAATCTTCAGACAAAATTGATAGTGCCCATAAATGACTGCATGGATTTCTTGTTATGAGGCATTGGAATTTTATTGATAGCTTCTACTCTCTCTTGATCAATTGATACTCCCCTTTTGGAAATGATATGGCCCAGCAGTTTACCTTCAGGAACAGCGAACACAATCTTCTTGTGATTTAAAGAGATACCATATTTCCGACAACGGTAAAAAATATGCTTCAAATGAACAACATGGTCTTCTCTTTTCTTCGAAAAAACTGTCACATCATCTAGATAGACCATGACACAGTGATCTCCCAATCCTCAGAAGGCGATGTCCATTGCTCACTGGAAGGTAGCTCCTGCGTTTATTAGGCCAAATGGCATCCTTCTGTATGCGAAAGTTCCCCACTTAGTGCGGAAAGTAGTCTTAAGACGGTCTTCTTCAGCTACTAATACTTGATTGTAACTAGAGAAACCATCAAGAAGGGAAAAGAGTTATGATCCTGATACCATCTGGATAATTTGTTCCATTGAAGGGACGGGATAGTTGTCTTTATCTGAAGCTCTATTCAAATTTATGAACTCAACACATAGTCTTATCTCTCCTGACTTCTTTCTCACGGGGACGAGGTTAGAAACCCACTCATAATGCCGAAATTTACAAATTATTTTAGCATCCAATAAAGTTTTCAATTCCTTTTGAATCAAAGGTTCAAGCGTCGGGTGCATCCTTCTTAATTGCTGCTGAAATGGATTGACACTTGCTTTCATTGGTATGACATGCTGAATAATGCGGATGTCATATGTTTTCAGATCTTCATAAGTCCATGCAAAAACATCCTTATATTGTCGAAACAACTTGATGAACTTATCTCTTTCTCCCGATGAACAACATTTTCCAAGGTTAACAAATTTTGGTTTAGACTCAGTGCCCAGATTGACTAATTCATGCTGCATTGATGAGCTATTGGTCTTCGTATTTGTTGGCCTTTTGAAATTGCTCTGAAGATCAAACAACATTTCAAGCAACCTCACCCCTTTGGGGATGAAATTGCCTTTAGCTGTATCTTTCTTTTGTAAATTAGAATCATGTTCTTCTTCATCTACCACAGCTTCTTGGAATATGTCTTCGTTTGTTAAAACATTGATAATTTGTTCGTCATCATCGAAAACTCTGAAGTTTGTGATATTGTCAGGGACAAAAGGCCTGGAAATCAATTCAATTGAGCACTTGTTATTAGTTGGCACCAATCTGGAAGCGGATGTTGCTAATAAATAAGCTGCAGAATTTTGCAGTCTAGGAATAGACTTTATATTGAAAGCATCAAAATGCACAATTAAATCCCATACCTGAGCCTGATAACTCTTCAAATGAGGTGAAAGACAGTGAATGGTATCTCTTACCTGTCTCACAACTATTTTTGAGTCACCAAACAGCTTCAGGTACTTAACATTTAAACCGATGGCTTTCTTCAAGCTGTGGACTAAAGCTTCATATTCAGCAGTATTGTTAGTACAGTCAAATTCTAACCTACAGGACAAAAAATACTTATTTCTTTCTAGATCCATCAGAACACAACCGGCTCCGAATCCTTCCAAAATTTTAGAGCCATCAAAGTATAATGTCCAAAAAGGATCATTTGATTCAGCTAAGTTAGTATCTTCATGATCTAAGTCAGTGACTAAACTGACTATATTACAGTCAATATCATCAGTCCGAGAAAAATGAAGGAGATCAGACTTTTCATCTGATTCATGGTTAATAGTTTCAGACTGATAATTACCCAGATCAATTTCTAAGAAATAATTTCCCAAAAATGAGGATGAGAAGGCTACAGCTTCATTCTTTCCTTCTAGTTGAGTTACATTTTGTTTCATGTGTGGTTCTCTCAGAACCTTGATATGATTCTGTTTATTTTTATATGGCAACCACAAATGGGACCAATCAGTTGCAAAGTATCCGTTCAAATTTGTGGACCAGTCCCTACTTAGGATCAAACCATAGGCTTTGGGAATGTCAACTACCATTATATTAATGAACTGACAAACTCTAGAGTCTGCTGACAACTTAATGAGGACATCTTTCATTTCCCCGATAACTTTGACAACAGTCCTATCTAATTGAATAATCTGGGTGAGAGATGGAATTGGATGACCGTTAATCTTTTTACAGATAGATAGTAGCATGACATTTGAAGATGCTCCAGAATCTACCAGACAATTGTGCACATTGTGATTGAATATTTCAAAAGTTAAAAGGAACGACAAGGTCTGAGATTTGGATTTCCCGCCGATACTGGCCTCATTAATTTTAGGGTCTTCTTGAGTATCTGTTAATGGAGTGCTGGGGTGGGATTGAAGAACATGCAACAACTTGTCTCGTTGCTGGGGAAAACTGCAGATCTCGAATATTGAAACATTTTCCTTTACTTTCTTTATATCTTCAATGATGTCATATCCCATATCACATTCTTTTACAATTTTAGTTTGATGGTATGTCTCATTCGGTGTGACCTTTGGTTGCTGAACTATTGTGTCAATGTTAGGATGCTTCGCCGTTGTTGGGTTAGCTTTAGGTTGTGGTGGAATGACTGTTATGTGTCTTCTAGGTAATTCTTTTGAAATTTTAGGTTTGGTAATAGTCAAGCTTGGAACTTGATCTGCAATGGGACCTTTAATGCGAGTATTAATGTTTACAGCAAAAAGTGGGCTTTCCACGGGATCATCTTCTACCAATTCAGTTAGAGGTACCCAATCCCATAGAACCATGGTAGTGTCTAGAGATGGTTCCTCTGTCTCAAGACTTGGTTCCTCTGGAGGATCATCTTGATCTGGAATTTGTGAATCCAGCATTTGGTTCATGACTAAACTCATAGAGTTAATCCATTGTGGGCAGCTCTTTTCCGAGTGTGGCTCTTGATGAAATGTACAAAAGTGTTCCATCCCTATTTCATTCAGATTTAAAACATGAGAAGTATTCATAGGTGGATGAGGTTGATCGTTGTCTTCTCTCTTCTTGTAGAATGGTTTGAAAGGCTTCCTAGATGTACTAGCTGCTTTATCTTTCTCGAGATCTACAATTTTATTGGACAATTTCTGCATCATCTTAACTACGTTCTCCATGTCTCCTGACTCTTTTTTATTCCTGGTGAGCAGTAAGGTGTTTTTACTAGTTGCTGGTTTTGTTTCTGCATCTAAGGCATGTTTGGCAATGTTGTCTGCTTCTTCTTCCACCTTCCTAGCTTCTTCAAAATTTTCTATCAAGGTGGTTTTCTTAGATCTTTTGACGAACATTGCTATAGGCCCTTCAAGTGTTGTTGTATAATATTCAACTAGAGATTCTTTTGCCGGTTTATTTGCTTTGCTGAAATTATTCAAGAGTGTTGTGAACCTTTGGTTGAAGTCTTGAACCTTTTCTTTCTTTTCCATTCTCATGTACAATAATTATTTCATGAGTGTAGCTACAGTCTTTTGATTTCCATACTTCTTTAAGAAACATGTTTCAAATTCTTCCTAGCTGAAAATTGAACTGGCTTGTAAGCTAAAGTACCAGAAAGAAACTTTCGGTTCAAATGTGTATGGGAAAGGCCTACAAACTACATCTTCATGCCGTACATTTAAAAGATTCAAGGCTAAATAAAAACTCTTGAGATGATCTTCAGCAGAAATGGCTTTTCTTGGGTCAAATTTAGGCAAGACTTTCTCTAGATTTTTAGGCATATTGTGGAATGGCCCAGCTAAATTTAATGTTCCCCTCGCTCTCCAAGCAGGTACAACCATGTTTCTATGCGGAGAATCAGGTGGAGCATTGTGTGGTGAATTAAGTGGAGTGTTCTTTGGAGTAACAAGTTCTCCAAGATTTTCTGGATCTGAAAAATTTTCTGGGTTTTCAAGATCGATTTCTTTTAGGGGTTCTGCAATTTCTTCCAAAATTAAATTTACAAGCTCTTCAAAATTCTGCACACAATAATCGAATCACGAGTGTATTGTATTTCTTTTTTGGGAGTACTTTTCCTAGGGAGGAAAGTTACTGCGTTTAAACCACCTAGTTTCCTAACATAAGATCTTGTATGTCTTCTTAAATCTTCTATTTCTACAAAAGGTACAACATACAACACTTCTTGATGTTCAGAATCAGAGATGGAGTTTTATTGATTTGTTACCTCAAGATTTGGGCTGTCTGAAATTCCTGTTTTAAGTGGGTTTTCAGTAACATTTTTGACAATGCGAGATTTTCCTTTATCATCCATGCACTTCAGGCCCTCCTTCTAGCGCCAAAAACTGTTAATGCCCTGAATATCGCAGCATCAAGAAGATAGGGATTCTCCACGGTAAACTATCCCAATTAGATTGTCCACCGTTTTGTATGGGGAATTCGTTAGGTTAGTGGTTCCGGCTACCGTTAGATTTGGAGATTTGCTTCTTTTACACCGGTTATGACCCGATCCACCGTTCTTTTTTATTTTATTGTTAAGATGATGTGCAAGTGCCTAAGCTAATTTAATCTAAATGCAGATCTTGAAACAAATCTGTATCTAAGACTGAAATAAATCTAATCTATCCTTGCAAGGAGCAAAACTGTAAATATGAGTAATGTGCTGAAAGAAACATCTAAAGATTAATAGATAGCCATTAAATCGTAAAGATACATCTACAGAAAGATATTAAAGATATAAAAGATAGCTTTTAATCCATATGAAAGCATTCTATTACTCATGTTAGGAGAAACATCATTGCACAGAAAAATTAGTGAGCTCATTCAACACATAGAAATAATTCTGAACAACAAAGAAAGATCTCACTACAAGATGTGAATGCCACAAGAATAATCCAACGAACATTCAACACTCATTTCTAGGAAAAAGACATCCTCTCCAGGCTCTTATTAGGCAAAATTCACTTTCTTGGAGCCATGTTCAAAATAGTTCTTACAAGCCAAGAAAGATTCCCTTCCCCTGCAAAAAGTCCTTACTCTTACTTCTAATCTTCTATTTATATCTTTACAAAACACCCCTTGGGCTGACAAGTGTACCCTAATTCAAGAACCTCCTTTTTGTTTTCATCGTATCCTTAGAAGACCCACAAATACGTGGAAGACCTTCCATATAGGAAACAAAATAGGAGCCAGCTGTCCTTTAAGAGCATTTATACAAAAGGTAGAATTTCAGCTTCTCCATTTTATTAAAACAAAATAAGGATGGTCTATCTATTCTATTGGGGCTTCTTCCTGCTGACTTGAAGACTCACCTCCACCAACCGACTCGCTTGAAATTACCGGGCCATCTATACCTTGAATATATGCGGTCCATTGGTTGATATCTTTTACGATAAGCTTGCTGCGAGAAGATACTGTCGCCTTGGACGCTATTTCATGTTTGCGTAGGTCCGATTTGATTAGCGCTTTTCCCTCTGTGGCCTCTTTAGTCATCATTTCTAGGAAGTAAATATGTACTGCAGGCTGGCAAATGAATTGCTGAAATTAATCCTGGGTCAATACTTCTATCTTCTTGATGGAAGCTAGCTTTCGTCCAGCTCACATTACAGCTTGAACAATCGATATTCTTCCTTTGGGAAATCATAAATGGAGGTAGGAAGAATCAGAAGGCACTTGCTATGTGATTCCCTAAGTGCGGAGTAGACCGAATAACACTTGCGGATCATCTTCCTGATTCCCAAACTTAGCTTGGTGCCGCAATCCTTGGAAAATTCAAGGATCCCTGTATCCACGCCCAATTCATCCTCTGTAGCGGTGCGCAAGTGTGAAGGGAGTTGAGATTTTCCCTCTTTCCACTTAGATTGTCGTTTCAACTCCTCTACATAGTTTGCAAACTTTTCTCGAGATCTTAGGGCTGCGATTTCAATTGTTGTCATTCTCTTAATCATTTATTTAATGCTCCAAATCTCTTTCGAGATCAGTACTAGCAGCTTATGGATTTTAATCCGCATAGCACATGCTTGTTTGCGAAATGTGGAAAAATTTTGCTATTCTTCCACTGCCTCTTTGAGCTGGTACAATGGCATGATAAACCTTTCGCAAACCATCTTGTAGTGGTTTACGTATCTACTTGCCCATGTACACTGATAAGCCATGAAGATAGCTGTTTCATTTGATTTCCATGAGCAACCCAAGTCTGGGAACGAATGCTTGCTTAACAGGCAGTCAATCATGTATGAAGACATGAAGAAATTTGCCTTCTTTTGGGTTAGTCATCCTTGAGCTGCTAATAGCTGCGAGGCTAGGATATCTGAAATTATTTCAGCCCAATTGAAGATGGTTCCTTTCATGGCTATATGAAACATTACTAGCACCCATCTAATCTTAAACATATTTCCATTAGGCATGCCGAAGAGCCGACTCAACATCAGGACAATGAGTCTGTAAGGGGTCTTTAGGAGGTTGCTTTCATATTCATTGTTCTGCCTCCTCCTAATTTGCCTGTCATTTATCGTAATCTTACGGGAAGATTCTAGTGGTTCCATTGGATGTTTTGCTATCCAATCATCATCTAAACAAGCCTTGGGTGAAGGAAATCTGTAGGCAGCAGTGACATGGTCGGGAGCAAAAGATGCAAGGCTCAACCCATTTTTATCATTCATGAGCCTTGTGTCGATCCGGATGTTCGGAATTAGCCATCCAATAATTTCAGAACAAGGGAACAGTTCTGGCATGTTGATGCCTCGGGGGTTCAGGGTAAGTGCGAGGTTGTGGAATGGGTTCCAAGGCACACAACTTGGGATGAAAAACCAGCCAAAGGCTTCGAAAGACCTTGTGCAAGGGAAATTCTATCCTCGAGCTGTTTGGTGTGGAAATCACCCACGGATATTTGGTCTCCGCTGGCACTCTATGAGTAAAATATTTGATCTTGAAAGATCAGTTTTCATATAGCAGAAAATAGAGTATAAGAGCTGACTAACGAACCTATCTTATCTTGCCTAAGAAAGAACCTATTCTAAGTAAGATCTGACCTAAAAGGAGAATTGATGCTGTGCATATCAGGATTGAAGTGTGACGAACAAGTAATAAGTTGCTTGAACATAAATGTCTTCGGGTTCTTCACTCGTTAATTTAAAGTGTTATCAATTAAGAAATTAAGTGACAATTCTTCAAAACGTTGAGCTTTTCAAATACCTAATCTGTAATCATTGTGTTAATTGAAAAATTAACATTTGATTATAGATGTTTATTTGCATCGAATCATGTACAGAAATATAAAAGAAGAAAAACATTCAATTAAAGAAACTTAATAGAACAATTTTGAGCATAATCCAAACATACAGAGAAATCAATATGGGAGATCTTATGCTTTAATGAATGTCCTGCAAAGGATTAAACAAATAACCAATGACGAATTTGAAACATGAACCCAACAATTCCCAAAGAAATTTGAAGAACAATAGGAGGTGAATTAAAAGATAACTTTCCTGAATAAAGAAGTCTTGTACAAAAATTACAATGAATCTGATAAACATAGTATCTTTAGTCCAAACTCCTGCTAAATTCCAATTCCAAAATTCCCAACCCCCTTCCTAAGAGAAACTTTCCTCCTTTTATACTAAATTTACATCAGAGTTCCAAAAGGAGAAATTCTACAAAATATAGATTTACAAAATCGGATCTAACCATTGATCCAAGAAATATTGCTACTTTTAAGCTAAAAAGATTTTCTGCCACCTTTCACAAGAGAGAGACTTGTTCTTTAATTTGATAAGGTTTTGTGGCACCATAAAAATTTAATCATAGATTGCTCACTAGGATCGACAAGTGGTGTAGCTTGCAGAGCATTCGCTGTAGGAAATTCAGGGTCATATAACCCACTGTCAAAAACAGAGAAATACATTAAAGGATTTACTTGAGGAATGGTAGCCGGCACGTCAGGTTCTTCATTAATTATAAAGTCCTGAATAACATCAGTATCAAGACCAGTAGATCCCTCTAGAATCTCCTTCCTTTGCTTTTCGGGGTAATGAATGCAGGCAGACAAAGTCTCGAAGCCTTTTTCACTGCTACCGCTTCTAAGATCAGGAACACCTGCATCAAACGATGGTGACAACACTTCTTGATATAACAAAGGGTAGAGCTCTTCATTTTCAAAATGAACGTTAGAAAATTCATCATCTGCATGAAAATTGCTCATTTTGAATGAATCATGGATAGAAGGATGTAAGTAGAATGCCAAACAAAGTGTTTCCTGTTTCAAAAAGAAACGGATGGACTGGAATTTTCATGTTAATTGCTATTTAACGGTCAGCAAGCAGATCGATGATAATCGGGTGGGGAAATCTGCAATGATTAAAATTATCCAATCAATTCATTGTAATTAATTCAATTGGAATGAAAAAGCTGAGATATGTGCCAGTCGGATCAAAGCCTGTGCGAAGTACGAGTTCAATTACCGTTTGCATGATCGTGAATTGCTTTTATCATCACATCATCATAAGCAATTTTCCATCAATAATTATGACTGGTGATAAATAACGGAGACGAAGGTTATGGTGGCGAAGCTAATGTGCAAAATAGTCTTGACTAAGAGTTCCAGTACACGAGCTATTAACTCTTCGCACGTAAGAAATATGATCATTAAGATGTAGAACAAAAACGACCAAAATGTAAAAGGTGGAGTTTCAGACATGGCAAAATTAAGACAGAAAAAATGGCGTCCATCCGACATGAAGTAACTAATAGGCTTGTAATGGTGCCTGCTGCAATGGATTGCACAAGAATGATAATTTGGCAAAACCAGCTTTCAAATGACAAGGTGGCAAAGCCTGACTTAACTGATTACCCGAAATTGACACGACCGCAAGTTTATAACAGACGGATGGTGGATATTTTCCTAAGCGGAATGAGGAATCGAGCTCAAGAATTTGCAGGAAGTTCTTATTCAAAGATCCCGCAAGACAAAACCCGAAAGTACGGATTTGCGGGTTGCGGGTCTACAAATGAAGGTAAAAGGATTTTCAAAAGCCGAAATCCGATTGTGCGGGTGGCGGGCTTCGGAAACATTGAACTGTAATGTAAAATAACCATCCCGAAAGTTGCATTCTGAAATTATGGGTTGCGGGTTTTAGGAGCACGCATTAAATAAATGAAAAACCACAATCCCGAAAGCCGAATGTCACCATTACGGGGTTCGGGGTAATTATTTTCAATCTAAAATAAATAATGATTCCGCAACCCGCAAATGTCGGGTTGCGGATTTCGGAATCATCAAATCACAATATAAAACAACAGTCCTGCAACCCACGTCTGTCGGGTTGCGGGTTTCGGGCTCTCCAAAAGTTGGGTTTCGGGATGAAGATAACAATCAACAAAATACTCAAAATTTTGGCTCCTTTCAGACTGAAACACTTTGGAAGAAATGATCAAACCATTACAAAGAAGTAGATCAAAAGCATGGGTGAAGAATTTTAGAGGTAAAATCAAAATCCAGAATTTTCAAGATTACTCACCCAAATACCTTTATTAAAATTGGGGGGGGGATCCCATGATTGGCTAAGCATGGGATCTATTGTGGCCACAACATGGCCAACTTGTTTCCTTATGAAAAAAGACCTTCTCATGTTGGCATAAACTAGAGCATCCTCTATGGAGGCTATTGTACTATCTTGTGCCATGATGAATCTGTATAGATCACCCAATTGAAATTCAGGGGCAGAGCTCCCAGGGGAAACACCAGTGGTAGCTTGTGTGTTAGCAAACATTGTCATGAGAGAAGTATCTAATAGGATTTCAACCTCTGAGTCTGAGGTTACTTTTTGCACTGCCTTCTTCTTTGCTGAATTCCTATGCATGGTAATCCTCTGGTGAGCAAGGCAATGTCAAAAAGACTTTAGTTAGACCACTTCTTCAAGCATTAGCAACACTCTATGGCAGAGCCAAAAAATAACATTTTCACAATATAGAGGCTGTCTTAAAAAAAATCATAATTATCTTCATTTCAAGCTTAAGCTTAATTCAACAATGCCATTCCATGCTAAAAGAAAAGACAAGGCATCAAGACAACGAGCAAGATCTTCTTTTGAATCTGCGCCATTCATTTTCAACATGTAGGTATCCCTTGAATTGTCACATAAACTTGGGTGAGTCTAATGAAGATTTATGCGCTGTTGCCTAAATAGAGCTTTGTGCCGTGCTTGGGATTCTGCGCGTGCTAAGATTAGTGATCTAATGCGCACTGGGGTACAAGCGGGATCTTATGCGCTAATACCTAGACGTTTCATGCACGCCGGCGCCTAAGATTAGTTGTGCGCCAAGTGATAATGTATTTTCTGCGCTAACGCCTACAATATTTCATGCACCAACGCCCCAATTTTATCCATGCGCCAAAGCTAAAATCATTCATGCACTAGCCCAAACAACTTTGCATGCGCTATCCTAACCTTATTTATGCGTGAGCGCTTAACATTATGCATGCGACATTTACTATGCGTCAGTGTTTAAACATTTCATGTGCTGGCAATTGATAGTGGAGATTGCGTAGAAGATGGATAAACCTCATAGCTATTGGCTTCTATGAGTTAGAATTCCAGGCTAGGTTATCAGGGTTCTAAGTGGGCACGATGGGTTGATTTAATATATCCTAAGGCAATTTCAGCCGAACATTGTGGGTTTTACGTGCCCTTGGCGTGAATGACCATTGCTTTCGGTTGAGCAGAGTATCTCAGTGTTCACAGGATGAAACTTTAGCTGCTCAGAAATGAGAAGGACTGGGTTTTACACGCATTAGATGCTTGGCAGGGAGTTTTGTTTTGCAAACAAAACCTTGGGATGCTGCGGCTTCTACAGGTTTGAGTGAAAAACTCTGCGGCCGCTAAGATACTGCTGGGACGATTCAAGGATATCAAGACGCGAGGGTACTCACTCAAGTCTCCGAGGACATGATGGTCGGACAAATTTCATGCTCGCAGGCGAGGGCTAGGATTTCGGGCTAGGTTATCAAGTCCCCATGTTGGTTTGGGCCGAGCGTGAGTTTTACGCAGCTTGCATGAAATGACAAAATACTTTGCTTAGCTTTGGTGTCTAGATTGCGGAGAATGACCAAGTGGCTTAAAACATATCTCTAATGCTAGTACAGTCCACAAACCTTATGGCCAGAGCAGGGCAAGCAATTCATACTTTTAGAAAACATAGACTCTACTCATGGAAGAAGAGCTTAAACAGAAACCAGCTATTACGCAACCAAGAAAAACATAGAAAAAACTTTCAAATGTAGTCGTGGGGAGATGCGGGTTTCTCTTGGAAAATGAAAGCTCTGTGAGGAAAACCACGGATGCCAAAAATGCGACAGAGGGAAAAGACTTATGTGCCTGTGAGATAGGGTTGTCTCTACCTTGGTTTGCATGCATCAACCTAGTATCCTCATTACTTCAAAGTAGAGGGTTAAATCTTAGGCTGTGCTCTCCAGGAACCCTATACATAGTATGTAAGATGGCAACATTCTATTTAACCGGGTAGAAACCCCCGAAACAATGAGAGGAATAGTGAGAAGTGCCTACCTGGCAGATTGGCAGGTTCTCCGAAGGCTGGCGTTTGTCCCAAAACAGGTAATGGCTTCTGCAGGTGCTCAGCGAATGACAACAACTTTCGAACTGTGAGTCCCAAGCAGCGAGTGTAAATGTTATGGTGAGTTTAAAAACGTTACGGATACATTAAATAGGGTGGCGATTGTTATGTACGTCCAAAGTTGGCGGGGTTATGAGCACGGGGCTTGAGAAATCTATCATTAAGAGTGGTACATGGCCTCATTAAAGGTCCTACCAACTTCACTGATGCACAATGATCGAGGAGATCTTTTCGCGCCGAGCACTGATTTAACTTTCGCGCCAAGCGGGGAGCATAATCTTTTGCACTATGTGCTAAGCACACGTTCAAAGACACACCTTGTGCTCAGACGGTGATCCTGGAATTAGGGTTGCGCTCATAAAACTGCACCAAACATGGGTTATCATGAAAGACGAAACACAGATTTGCAAACAGGAAGGATAAGCATATCTCTTGCGCTTGTGGCACCGACTCTATCACCACGGTCTGCGCTAGGGAGGAACGCGCCAACTTTTAATTCTCCCAAGAAGGTGAAGCGCAGCTCCAAGGAGGGGAAGATAATGATAATTCTTGCGCCTTCGACGACCGAGAAAAGGTTATCTCTCGCGCTAGCGGTGTCCGGCTTATTGTTCATAATGTGCGTCGAAAAAGGCTTGGGGCTTTCCAAAAGGGGGTGGTTGAGTTAGAGCTAAAGTCTGCGCCGAGTGAGGAACTCACGGTTAGAGGCGTGTCAAAGCAACGGAGGACTTAAGGCTAAAACCTGTGCTACAGCGGGTGAGTGTAGCTAGGGTTTTACCCCTAGCTTGTGCAAATGAGCACCTACTAAGGAGAATGGACTCCTTAGTAGCAGTTCAGTAAATGTAAATAATTAAGTTAAAACAGAAATTAAATTACTTCTAAAACATGCATGAAACATAAACATCAAATTTAAAGAATGGATTTTTTGTATTGATATTACCTTCAATGTGAAGGTTTGATGAAGCCCTTTGCAATGTCCGAGAGGATGCTCCAAGCTTCAATATGCTCCTTCTCCTTCTCCAATGGTGGGAATGGGCCAAAAGTGGCTCTCAAGGTGAAAGTAGTTCAATGGTGAACTAGGGTTTCGAGAGAGATTTTGGCAGAGTAAGGGTGCTTGTGATTGTGGATATGGAATAAGGGATCTCCATCACCTATTTATAGTTTTTTGGTGGTGGAGTGCTGACCCATGGTTTTGGGAAACACATGGTTTTATGTAGCTGTATAGGGTTTTTTCCTCCTTTTCCTCATTATTTTATATTTTTTATTCCCTTTTTAGGGGATTTTTGCTATTTTTGGAGGAAAAAGGGGTTTTTTTAGCCTTTTTTAGGCTATTTTGATGGTTTTGTGGCCTTTTGGAGGCATTTTAGGCCTTTTGGAGGCTTTTTAATGGGATTTTTTTGGGATTTTAAGGGAAATATGGTAGGAAAATGGACAAATGAGCCATATAATGTGGTAGATGAGGTAGTGAACACTTTTTGGGTGTTAACAGATTGCCCCCTGATGTGCAAGGGCAGGAGCTCATCGTATGGCCGATGGACATCATAAGTCATGAATGGTTTTCCTGGGGAGTGGAGAGAAGAGAAGAAACAAACTGAAGCCCGGAACAACGATCCCGAACAACTGCAAGAACTAAAAGTACATAACCTCAATAATGGATGAGGAATCATCTGATCATATAGACGAGGCGGGCATTCCCATGCTCGTATCAGGATATAACATAACAATAACAATGGGGTCTGAAAAATGGGGACCTGAAATATACATGACCTCAAATACTGACTGAGGAAGAATCTCAATATATGGACGAGGCGGGCATACCCATGCTCGTATCAAGATACATAAACAGAACTGTGAGGCCCGAAAAGGGGGACCTGTAAGATACATAGAGAACCACTGTGTACATCATAAGGGTCCAGAGGGGACACAAATCTGGGACATACTGCTGGGCTGACCATGTCTGTGCTGAAGAGCTGATACACTGGAACAATCAACAGTGCTACTGAATGTGGTACCAAAGGAACTAATGAGCTGCTGGATCAGAGTGACAAGGGGTACACTCGCAATGGTACACTGAACTGGAACTGATCTGGGACTGAAACTGGGTACTCAAGGAAGCAGGTAACTGGATGGCTTCCGAATACAAACGCTAACGCAGCTCGGACATCCACAGGAACATATAACTGGTCGTTCCGAAGTGACTCACCAATGTGCTAGAGTCAGGGGAAATCCGAGGTCTTCGACTAAAAACTGATGGGATATAATTCTACGCGATCGTCAACGATGCGATCAAGGTGCTGAAGTCGAGCATGTGAGGAACAACCACGCGGAGAGGCAATGATGACTCCTCTCAGAATGATCCGTAGGCACTTACCACAGATGGTGATAAGTCCAAGGCGTAGGGACCTCTGGGCCTATCCTCTGGAATAGAGGGGCTGTCGTCGACAGAGGGAGACCTGCAACTATCAAGGCAATGATGTTTCCTTGACAGGAGCGCGAGGTGAAGAACCGAAATGTGATAGTACTGAGGGCAGGACTGACAAACTGGTGGTGACAACTGGGCAAGTAGAGTGGGTGGACTCAAACTTCCTTTGTTCAGAGTATAATAATGGGAATGATCTGGCAGCATATGAAACTGACTGAGGGGAAAGGGATCATAGCTGTAATGGATCTGAGAGGGTAACTGGCTGAGGGAGACTCAAGCTGGTGTAAAATGGCAGGAGACTGCAGAATACTCTGAACAAAGGCGACCTGATTGGGGGTCCTGCCAAGATGATCGATCATAGTGCCATGAGGCACGGGTGGGGACTTCTTCATGGGTTAAGGAACTAGAAGAAGTGTGTGTAAAATGGTACTGTCGTGTGGATTTTACGAGCCCAGGACAGTGCATGCTCGTGGTGGCTTTCAATTTTAAGGAGTCTGAAAGCGATAAGAAGACTCTGAAGTGATGGAATGGTACTGTCGTGTGGATTTAACGAGCCCAGGACAGCGCATGCTCGTGGTTGCTTTCAATTTTAGAGAGTCTGAAAGCAAATAAGAAGACTCCAGGGGGTTGCTTTTTCGTAGATTTAGTCTCCAAGGCCCAAAGAAGCATAAAAGGATGCAATGAAGAACTCTTCTAGCCGGTGTGACTAGAGTATTCCTTTTTCGTAATTAGTCTACCAGGTCCGAAAAAGGGTTAAACTTATACCAGATAGACGCCCTTTCAGGTACTTTAACGAGCATGAAAGGAAGCAAGATTGCTCGGCGATCTTTTCATTCTTTTAGGAGTCAGAAAAGAGCTTAACGGAAACTCCCTAAGTGCCTTTTTCATAAAGGAGTTGTCCGGCCCGAAAAAGGGATAAAATTATACCGAACAAAAGGAATGGTCGGGCAAGGAGGAAGTGTTCAATCAAGGATCAGTAATGATGATCAAGAGCGAGGGTAGTGGGGAACACTGGTGGGCCTCCTTGCGGGGTAGATGAAATGGTGGCAAAATAACGAAACATTTGCAGTATGACAGGAGTGAATGGCTCATGTATAAATGTGGAACAATCCGATAGCGGCCGATGTGGCACGCAAATCGAGGCAGCAAGGTGTCGGGACACAATGTTGAAATTGTACCAAGTGAGAGCGAGAAATGATCTCAAGCATCATCACGAGCTCGAAAAAATGAATCCGGCAATATAAAGGATGTCAAAAACGGGTAACGGTCGATGTGGCACGCAAACCAAGGTGACGGTGGCATTTTGGAAAAATGTCCAAAACAATCTGGGGGTGAGAGCGAGAAATGATCTCAAGCATCATCACCAGCTCGGAAAAATGAATCCGATGATATAAAGCATGTGAAAAACGGAGAACGGCCGATGTGGCATGTAAACCGAGGCGACTAGTGGCGTCTAAAAAATGGGAAAAAAATGACGGAACAGAAATAATGCAACGAGGTGACCATCATGACGGTCTCGTCGTGCTGATTCCAGTGGTGGAAACGGTTTGGAAAGACAAAAAACAAAAAGAACATACACTGTACAACGCAGACCAATGAGGCCGCGAGTTTCTTTTATGGGTAAAAAACGCTTGAGATACAACCCATTACGTGGGTTGCGCAAAGGACGGCCTTCGGAGTCAGCTAAGATGTATGCCCCCTTGCCGAGGCAGGTCTGCACGACGTAAGGGCCTTGCCACATAGATTCAAACTTCCCTTTACCGGTTTTGTCATGGGCTTGGTCGTAGGCGAGCACGAGGTCCCCTTCATGGAAAGTTCGAGGGTGAACATGTTTGTCATAACCAGCTTTGGAGCGGTTTTTTGGCAGCTTCGATGTTCTGGAGAGTGGCCCGACGGTCTTCATCGGCTTGTTCGAGTTGCAGCAAACGCTGCTCGAGGGGGGAGGTGTCAGGGAGAAGCTCAACGACGATCTGTAAGGCAGGAATCTGACACTCGATGGGGAGGGAAGACTCTACACCGTGAACTAGATGAAATGGTGTAAAACCAGTGGCAGTCTTAGTGGAGGTGCGGTAAGCCCACAAGGCAGGGAACAACATGTGGTGCCAATTGGACTTATGCTTGTCAACCATTCGTTGGAGGATGGTTTTGAGAATTTTATTGATGGCCTCTACTTGGCCATTCCCTTGGGGGTAGTAGGCAGAGGAAAATTGGTGTTCATACTTAAGGAGGGTGGATAGCTCACGCCAGATGGCATCTTCGAAGTGTGAACCATGGTCAGAGACTAACTGCTTAGGAACCCCGAATCGAGCGATGACATGGTTGAAAAAGAAGCGGGCAGCAGTGTCGGCGGTACAATTGAAGGTAGGCATGGCTTCCGCCCATTTGGTGAAGTAATCAACAGCGACAATAATATATTTGTGGCCGTTGGCAGACTGGGGTCTACATTCCATGAAGTCTATGGCCCACTTACAAAAGGGACCAACGGTGACTACTGGGTGTAACGGAGCAGGATGTGTCCGGGCCTTGGGGGCAAAAAGTTGGCAGTTATGGCAGTGTTTGACCGCAGTGATGCAGTCGGTGAAAAGTGTGGGCCAGAAGTATCCGATGCGGACGACCTTTTGGGCAGTGGCCATCCCTGAGAAATGGCCTCCGCAGGCACCGCTATGACAGTCATTAAGGACGTGTTCAGCTTCCTCGTGTGTAAGGCAACGACGAAGAATTGTGTCAACTCTGCGCCGGTAAAGGACATCGCCTAAGAGGAGATATCAAGAGGCCTGGTGACGGATGCGACGGCGTCCATTACGGGTAACTTTGGGTCTGAACTTCTGCGTGCGCAGGTATAACAAGATATCACCGTACCATGGGTCACCGGACGAGATAGTGAACAAGTGATTGTCGGGTAACTCATCAGAGATTGGTTTGGCCGGGAGAAGGGAAGGGAGATCAGTAATGAGCTGCGCAAGCACGAGGGCTTTAGTGCTTTTAGGTGTTTTGAAGGTAAGGTCATATTCCTGGAGGATAATGACCCATTTAGCAACGCGACCTTGCAGTAGCCGCCGGTTTAGAAGATATACCATGGGGTTAGAGTCGGCGACGACGGTAGTATGACTCATTAAGATATAGTGTCGCAATTTTTGTACGGAAAAGACTACGGCGAGGGCAAGTCTCTCCTCATATGGGTAACGGAGGGGTGGACCAGACAAGGTCTGGCTGACGTAGTAAATGACATGCTCCTGGTGAGAAGCGTCTTCTTGAACCAAGACTCTGGACACGGTGTTAACACCTAAAAAGTGCTCACTAGCTCATTCCCTTACTCACATGACCCATTTGTCCACTTTTCCACCATCTGAGCCTCTGAAACCAACAAAAGGTCACCAAAAGACCTTAGTACACCCCTTTTTCCATTAAAAAAGATTATTTTTCCAAGAAAATCATAAAAAACCCTCAAAAAGGGTCCAAATTCCCAAAAATATTAAAAAGGGAATTAAAATATTATTTTTATTCAAAAAAGGAAAAAGGAGGGAAAAATACCTAAACTATGTTGGTCAATACCATTGGTTTCCACAAAACCACAAATGGTATTCCTCACCACCAAAACCTATAAAAAGGTGGTAGGGGCTCCTCATTTCACATCCTTCCATTATCTCATCCTTATGCTGCTGAAATCTCCCCTGAGCACTTTTAGCCATTGAAGCAACCTTGGAGAAAGAGACCTATTGGAGTTTGGAGCTACTCATCTTGGGAGTTGCTCAACATCAACCTTCACCATTGAAGGTAATATCGCAAGCACTTGCTTGCCCCCCACTTTTCAATACAAAAATTATTTCTTATGTTTCTTGTTCTTGATTTTTGAAATATTTAAATTATTTGCTTAGATTCTTGCTTAGATCCATGAAAAGTATTGTTTATTTAGTTTATTGTTTTTATTTCTATTGAAACTGCTACTACTAGTTAGTAGGTGCCCATAGCACTAAGCTTGGTTGCAAAACCGAGCCAACAGTTTTGGCGACTCCACTTTGGTTTGAACTTTAGATCTCTAGCTTTGCCATTAAATCTTAGTTTTTATGAGTTTTTAACCATTAGATCCATAGATCTGCCATCTTAGACAGCAGATCCATTGCTGTTCTGAGATTTGGCCCCAAAAAACAGCCCTAAATTTTAAATTTTCGCGTTCGTTTCTCGGTTTCCGTGCACGGCTTCCGCCTCGCGGCTTTTTGCCAGACAGTCGCGCGGTCCATCGCGACTTTTCTGCATTTTTCCGCGCGGTCCATCGCGGCCTTTTTCCAGACAGTCGCGCGGTCCATCGCGACTTTTCTGTGTTTTTCCGCGCTGCACACCGCGGCTTCGCGGCCTTTTTCCGCGCTGTCCATCGCGACTGTGCGCCCAAAACCTGCGCGGTCCATCGCGACTGTGCGCCCAAAACCTGCGCGGTCCATCGCGACTGTGCGCCCAAAACCTGCGCGGTCCATCGCGACTGTGCGCCCAAAACCTGCGCGGTCCATCGCGACTGTGCGTCCAAAACCCGCGCGGTCCATCGCGACTGTTCGGCCAAAACCCGCGCGGCCCATCGCGGCTGTTCGTCCCAAAACCCGCGCGGCTGAATTTTTTCATTCGGCCATCCCGATTTTGAAAATATTTTTTACTGTACTTTCTGCCCATAGCACATTTTTTTTTACAGTACTAAATTCTGCATAGTTTACAGATTTAAAAATTTTTTTTACTATTTAAAAGTGCATACCTAGAAATCTTTTTAAAAATTTTCAAGAAAGTGAAAGAAAGACTCATTTTGCATTCTTTATCTAGATTCAAATTTTTTCTTGTTTACTTCTTTAGAATCTTGCCCTTAGCAATTTTTTATTGAAACGAAGAAATCCATTTATTTCTTTTAAAAAGGAGTTTATTATTTGCTTTCATAAATCCAAGAAATCCTTTATTTTTTGAGTTATTTTTTGAAAAGCACATTAATTCCTTTTAGTGAAAAAAGTCTTAAATATTTGCTTTGTATTTTCGAAAAGTCCTTTATTTTTTGAAAATTTCCCTTAAAGCATTTAATTTTTTCAAGTTCAGTTTACAACACCTCACGTGCACTCACACGATCACTTAATTGAACTAAGACTTAAAACTTACCCTAATTTGAACACACTCTTAACCCCACTTGGGGAACACGAAAAGAATTCTTGTAGCTAGGTAGTATTGGGGGGATAGGTGTTCCAATAACACCCCTCAGTTCATACATCTGAGACATAGAAGTTGTCCAATTAGGGAGCTAAAATCTCTTAGTACTTTTTGGCGCGGTCACAACCGGTTTGTGGGAAGGCCTCTCCCCTAGGAGGGTTGAAGTCGCGAGGATGGTTCCGGAAGCCTGAGTGGGATACCGAAACCCATTCAGTAACCGAAGGGCTACCATTCGCAGTTCTCGGGATATCCCTGTATTGGGATATTGCGATCAAAGGACCAAACGGCAGATTTACCTTTTCTCGACGCGTCATGAACGGAGTATCCTAGTAGCCTGTCTTTTTAGGATTGATTACCCGGTGTCCCTCCCGGTAGGGGGATATCTAGCCGTTGTCTCTACATTCATATTGTCTGACTTGGATTTCATCACCTTGCAGGGGATATCGTCTGTTTGAGTCACAATACTTTTAGATTAGGTGTTTGCATGATCTTTACCACCTTTTGAGTCTAGTTACACCTATTTTTTCTAGGAGCCGCTTGCATGTTGGTATTCTGACCGGTTGTTGCATTCCTCCACTTATTGTAGCACAGCTTCTAGAATAAGTGCATTTTTTGAGGATTGATTTTTTGGCCTGTGAGCCTTCTTTTTTCACTCCCCTTTTTGCACCCTTGGTTGCATTAGGGTTTTGAGTCTTTTACATATATATCACCACCTGATACTTAAAACAAATTTTTACATAAAAAACATATTCTCACCATTGAGAATTCTAGACGTTCTCGTCGTCTACAGGGCGAAATCCCAGAGTTTAGTCCACTTGGCTCTCCACGTCACGGACGCAGAGCATTATCCCTTGATTCGACACATCGTCGATCATCTAGACGGTCATCCGATTCTGACATACCCCACTTCACCTTTGATTTGGAGGTAGAATCCGAAAACCCCACAGAGTTACCACCAACCACAATTATGTCTGGAACACCAGATGATCCACAATTTACATTAACCATAGGTCAGACATCAGCAGACCTTTCTGCGGGAATACCATCCATGTCAACATCCACCCCCTTGGGTATGCCCAATATGGGTACCACTCCACATTCAGGAATGCCTAACACAGGACCACCACCTGTCATGGGCATGCCCAACATGGGGGTCATACCCCCTTCGGTTTCCACAAACCCTATCCCAGGAATCCCTAGTACGATTCCTAACCCAAGTGTAACTCCTGTTGCACTTGGGAATGCTATCCCAGGAATCCCTAGTGCGATTCCTAACCCAAGCGTAACCCATATTGCACTCGGTAGTGCTATACCAGGAATCCCTAGTGCGATTCCTAACCCAAGTGTAACCCAAGTTGCACTTGGGAGTGCTAACCCATATCAGGCCACACCTTTTGGAGGGCACATACCCTCCATACCTAGCATACCTATAGGCGCTACTGGACCCCTACACCATACCACAATGGCTAGGCAGGTCCCGGTTTCGGTCACCACATCCGCTAGTCTACCATACATGGCAAGTCTCAACCTGCCAGATTTAGCTAGACTCACAAATGACCCCATCAGGCATGACCCTGCTTGGCCCCATATGCCAACTAAGCTTCCCTCTGACATCCCTAAGTTTGAGGGAAAGGCCGAAGAAGACCCCCAGAACCACATCATGTCTTTCCACTTATGGTGTTCCTCCAACTCCATAGTGGACGACTCTGTCCACCTCCGTTTATTACAGCGCACCTTCACTGGCTCTGCAGCCAAATGGTATATCGAGCAACCCCATGGGACGCATTCCACATTTACCTCCCTTGCCTCGACCTTCCTGCAGTTCTTTCAGCTACCGGTCCGCTATGATGCGGGCGTCGAAATCCTACTGTCTTGCAGACAGAACACGGCCACGCACATCACTGACCATATCCATGATTGGCGTCGGCGCCGAAGCCTATGCAAGATCAAATTAGACGACCGAATCTTTTTAGACTGGTTCCTTAAATCCCTCCTTCCTCTCATTGCGAAGGATGTAGCATCCGAAAGACCCCAGTCTGAAGAGGAGGCCATCCTTAAGGCCCAACAGTTTGACCTTATCTATGCCCAGTCAGGTTACCTATACACCATCATACCTGACGCCCCACGAGGTGACTCTGCACGCGGTGACACACCGGGGGCATCCCATGCCGCTGATGGCATTATTGGCCAAATTACACCGCAAGCAAAACCTTTCAGTATGGTGAGCACCATGCCCACCCCAGACCTTTCTAGGGCTACATCCAGTTCCGGAGCGACAACTTCTTATGCTCAAACAAACCAGACCCATCATGTTCATGGACCCTCTTGTCCACAACATTGTTATGGCCAAGCGCCATCAGCATATGTACCTCCTACATACTATGCTCAACCTACGGTACAAAACCCCATGCAGTTTCCACAACAGCCCATGCATTACCCACAACCGGTTGCACCGGCTAACCTCACACCTCCACCAGCTCAGGGGTACCAACAACCCCAACAGGCAACTGGACCACCTCCAGCTCCACCTGCATACTATCCACCGCAACCTGCTCCCGCACCTGCGGCTCCTCAGAATCCCCCCAATGCTCAAGGGCATGTGTACGCACAACAACAGCAGCCCCAATATCAAAATAACCAACGCAACCAGGGTGGACAACCCAACCGCGGAAGAGGACGCAACCGTGGAAACAATCAAAACCGCAACCAAGCTCCACAGCCTACCCAGCCCCCGCAAAACAATAACGCGGCGCCCGCTCATCAGAATCCTGATCGGCCACCTAAACAACCTAGAAATGCTAATTTACGGACAAACCATCCTTGTTCCATTTGCGGTGTCTATGGCCACTATACCCACGCTTGCCCACATCTCGAGCGAGCTCGACAACTATGGACAAATGACGCCCATCGTCAAGGGCAGGCGGCTCCTCAGCCACCACCCAACCCCCCACCACCTCCACAACAACCTCTGGTTCTCCAAAACCCCTTTCCAACACAGGGAGTGGTAAACACCCAGCCGTTAGCCCCCCAACAGGGCAACGTGCAACCACAACAAATAACTTACACAGCTCCTGATCAACCCATGTTTGATTCAGGCACCCACCACTTATTGATGATGTCCACCGCTGACGTCAATATCCAAACCCGTCGAAATCAATACGGACCGACTACTGAAGCCCCCCCCGCTGAAAAGGATACTAATGCTCATCCCACTGATCAGACATTGCGTATACCTCAGCTTCCACTCGATGGCGCTTCTAAAGCACCTCGCTTTCCCCTTCGCCGAATCAACAACAACCCCAATGCACGGGCTGCGTCCAATTACAACATCGTAGATGACTTAGCTCAATCTCCCGCAGCCATGTCTGCGTTAGAAGTCTTAAAAACCTGTCCTACTCAGCGCAAGACTTTACTTTCCGCCATTGGGGCGATTGACCCAAATGATTCGAACTTGATGACCTTTGATTTAGACCAATCTGAACCACGGCTGCCTTCTACCATAGCAGTCCAAGTTTCCGTTTCTATTCGGAATCTTGTCATCCATCGATGTATCATCGACGAGGGTGCCTCCACATGCGTCATGTCCACTTTTGTTTGGCAAAAGTTGGGCTCCCCTGCTCTCCAGCAATCCACCACTGCATTGCGGGCCTACGACGGCCGGTCAGCTCAACCTCAAGGTTTATTACCCAAGGTACCCGTCCAATTAGGTGGGAAGACTGTGCTCATCGACATAGAGGTCATTAACGCCCAGCTGGACTATAACCTTTTACTTGGCCGCAGTTACATGTATGCCATGAAAGCGGTCGCCTCCTCCGTCTTCCGCACCATGATGTTCCCCCATGAGGGCCGCGTGGTCAAAATTGACCAACTCACCTACTATGACCCCAACGCCCCTGCAGCACCGGAGAATGTTCTCCCCATGATTGAACAACCCGCTTCTAGTGCAGTTACCTCCTTTGTGTCTTCTGTGGCACCCGGACTGTATTCGGATACACCAATGACCTCTACATTCCAGGCCATCCCACCACCGTCACCGGAGACCCAGGTCGCAAATCTCTGTACTGTTTCGCAGAATACGCAAACATCCGGCGGTCAACCACCATTGATCCCCAGTCACATTGGTGTTACACCCATCCACACCATCCCCTTCCTATTTCCTCCTTCGGGTGTAGTAAGCGCCCCGGTTATGGCTACCCTTAGCCTACCCGGGCTAACATTGGGATTACCCGTGTGGTATATTCCGCCTCCCATTCGATTACCGACACCAGACGTCATCCTCCAACCGGTACAACCTATTGTTACCACAAATCAGCCTCCTCCTGGCGTCGTGATCCCTTCGTCGGCAACGACACCCCCTCCTAACCTCAATATTCCTTCGTCGACAATGAAACCTCCTCCTGGTCTCACGATTGCTTCGGCGTCAAACGATCCCCCTCTCCTGCCTAAGCCCACTGGGGGCAGAGGTCCACAACCCTACACTGCCATACCACCTCCTAAGGCAGCCAAACCCCCACCGGTGTTTCGAGCTCCCCCCAAATGTTCATTATGCGATGAAATTGGCCATCCAACTCACCAATGCCCACATTTACCGGCACTCCAAGAACATATGAATATGTTGGACGATGACATAGGAATCCCAGTAGTCAAATTAGAGCCACCTCTACAGCCTCGCGACAAATCACTGCGCACTAACCATCCTTGTGCTATATGCAGTGTTTACGGCCACTACTCTCACCATTGCCCTGATCTACCTGACTATAGAGCAGCGTTGTACGAGTTAAACAATGCCGACTTAGAGATATCTCCTCCCCTTATCGAGGAGATTCACCCTCCACCATCATCCTCGTCAGAAGAAGTCAATACGATATATATGATTTCGACAACCTTCAAACCAGAACCCCTCGATTTATGGTCTGATTACTTCAGTACTGACGAGCAGATTTTGGAGACACTCACTGCACCCGACTACCCTTGGGATGACATGCATCATCGCTCGTACTTCCTACCGGAGACATCTACCTCCACCGCATCCGACCAGCTATCAGTCGAGTCGAAAGACTTCATACCTGCTAAGGTCGATTGGTTAAAGGACCCCATCCCAGCACCAGATGCCTTTGAAGAAGGGAACATGTCCAACATTTCCCCCACTATCCAGATAGACATTTCCACAACACCAGGGAAACCTGAGCTCATCTCGCTGGGCGCATCTTGCACTCAAGCAGAAACTCAGGCGTACAGAAAGCTCTTTCAGGAGTTCCGCGATGTCTTCGCCTGGTCCTATACCGAGATGCCTGGTCTCGACCCCGCCATTATTGAACACCACATCGATACATGGCCCGAAGTACCCCCTGTTCGTCAGAAACTGCGACCTATTCACCCTGCCAAGCTCCCCGCTGTTAAGGCTGAAGTCGAAAAACTTCGAAAAGCAGGTTTCATCTACCCTATTCCGTACACCACATGGGTGTCGAACCCCGTTCCTGTCAACAAAAAACAAGGCACCCTTAGAGTATGCACCGATTTCCGCGATCTAAACCACGCTTGTCCAAAAGACAATTTCCCCACGCCATTCATTGACCAACTCATTGATGAGTGTGCGGGCCATGAGGTCCTATCCTTCATGGACGGTTTTTCCGGATATAACCAGATCCACATCCGCAAGGAGGATCAGTACAAGACTGCCTTTACCACCCCATGGGGCACCTTTGCCTATCGCGTCATGCCATTTGGCCTTAAAAATGCTGGTGCCACTTTCTAGCGAGCCATGACCTATTGCTTTCACGACTTAGTCCATATCCTGCGAGTCTATCTTGACGACCTCACAGCGCGTTCCTGAAAACGATCAGACCACCTTAGCGACCTCCGGCAAGTTTTCCTGCGTTGTCGCAAATATAAAATCCGCTTGAACCCACACAAGTGTGTCTTTTGCGTCCCAGCGGGCCGGTTGTTGGGTTTCATTGTTTCCCAAGATGGGATCACTGTCGACCCCCTGAAGGTCAAAGCCATCTTAGAACTCCCCCCTCCTCGCACGCTTCGACAGCTTCAGAGCTTGCAAGGGCGGTCCAATTTTCTTAGGCGCTTTGTCCCTGATTATGCCACCAAAGTCCACGGTTTCTTACGCTTGCTTCGTACCCACATACCCTTTGTTTGGGACGAACAAGCGGACACGGCATTTGAAGCCCTCAAGAAAGCTCTCACACAAGCCCCCTTGATATCCCCACCGGATTTCTCCCAAGACTTCACCCTTTACGTCTCGGCATCCGAATATGCCGTGTCCGGAGTTTTGGTCCAAGAAGATGCTTCCCACAAAGAGCATGTGATTTATTACGTCAGCCAGACCTTGTCTGGCCCACCTCTACGTTACCCCTATGAGGAAAGATTAGCACTAGCTGTAGTCTTTTCCGTGAAAAAACTGCGACACTATATTTTGTTTAGTCATACCACGGTTGTCGCCGACTCCAACCCCATGGTCTACCTCCTTACCCGGCGGCTCCTTCAGGGTCGTGTCGCTAAATGGGTCATTATCCTCCAGGAATATGACCTTACTTTCAAGACCCCCAAGAGCACCAAAGCCCTCGCGCTTGCTCACCTCATTACAGATCTCCCATCCTCTTCAACATCACCCGTCATCCAAACGGACTTGATTGACGAGCAGATATTCGTCATTTCGTCTGACGACCCTTGGTATGGAGACATATTGATTTACCTGCGTACGCAAAAATTCCGACCATACATCGATCGTGATGGACGCCGTCGCATACGACACCATGCCCCCCGATACCTGCTTATTGGGGATGTACTTTATCGACGAGGCGTTGATACTATCTTACGCCGCTGCCTATCCCATAGCGAGGCAGAACAAGTCCTTAATGATTGTCATAGCGGTGCCTGTGGAGGCCATTTCTCCGGCATGGCTACCGCCCAGAAAATCATTCGCGCCGGTTATTTTTGGCCATCATTGTTTACGGATTGCATCACCGCAGTCAAGCATTGCCAGAACTGCCAGCTATTTGCCCCCAAGGCAAGAACCCCCCCTGCCCCCCTTCATCCAGTCATCACTGTTGGACCATTCTGCAAATGGGCCATAGACTTCCTCGACTGCAATCCCCCGTCAGCCGGCGGTCACAAACACATCATTGTGGCCGTAGATTATTTCACCAAATGGGCAGAAGCCATGCCAACCTATAATTGCAAAGCCGACACTGCGGCACGATTTTTCTTCAACCATGTTATCGCTCGTTTCGGAATACCACAGCAGCTAGTTTCTGACCACGGCTCTCACTTCGAAGATGCCGTCTGGAAGGAATTATCAACCATGTTGAAATTCGAACACCATTTCTCTTCCGCTTACTACCCCCAAGGAAACGGCCAAGTCGAAGCGATCAATAAAATCTTGAAGACCATTCTCCAACGTACTGTAGACAATCACAAATCCAATTGGCATCACATGCTTTTCCCTGCACTCTGGGCCTACCGCACATCAACCAAAACCGCCACCGGTTTTACCCCTTTCCATTTAGTTCACGGTGTCGAATCTGTCCTCCCTATTGAGTGCCAGATCCCTGCTCTAACCATCGCCGTTGAACTCCTACCGGATACTTCCCCGATCGAGCAACGTTTACTGCTCCTAGAGCAGGCCGATGAAGATCGGCGCACCGCCATTCAAAACATGGAAGCTGCTAAACAACGATCGAAACTAAGTTACGACAAACGCGTCCACCCAAGAACCTTTTCAGAGGGAGACCTTGTCCTCGCTTACGATCAAGCTCATGATAAAACCGGAAAGGGAAAGTTCGTGTCTATGTGGCAAGGCCCCTACATCATACACACCTGCCTCGGGCAGGGGGCATACATTCTGACCGATTCAGAAGGCAACACCTTACGCAACCCACGCAACGGGTTGTACCTTAAAAAATTTTACCCATAGAAAATCTCATGGACACCATCGTCCATTTTAGTATAGGCATACATTTTTTCCCAAAAAATTGTCAAAAAACCTAAATATTTGTTTTCTCTGCATGACCACAGATGGAGCCTCTTCCACTCTGCCATATCGGTTTCGCTGATGGTGCAAGCCGTTGGTCTCCCAATCTCGCCTCCGCAGCTTGGGTAATATACTCCCCTTCACATGAGTTAATTCACATTGATGGAGTGTGTTTAGGTGCCGCCACCAATAATCAAGCTGAATACGATGCCGTGACCGGTCTCCTAGCCGCTGCTCTCCAGATGAGCATACGTCACCTCAACGTTTTCTTGGACTCACAGCTCCTAGTCTCCCAGCTCAACAACGATTACCAGGTACGCGATCCCTGTCTATTCAGAAAATTCCTGCGCACTAAACAAATGGTTAGACAGTTTGAATCCATTACATTCACACATGTCCCAAGACACCTCAATGGTGTAGCAGATAATATGGCCAACAGTGTCCTCGACTGGCACACCAATCACATCATGTCATATCCATAAACAAAAATGCATCCATGTGCAGAACATGTGCCTCCATGGGCATATAAAAAAAAAAAACCAATATTGCATCCACGTGCATAACATGTGCCTCCACGGGCATAAAAACAACCAAAATAATGCATCCATGTGCATATCAAGTGCCTCCACGGGCATACATAAATCAATAAATACACTGCATCCACGTGCATAACATGTGCCTCCACGGGCATATAAAAAAGACAATGTGCATCCACGTGCATACACGACAATATATCCCAAAATATATATCCACATATATATACAAACCAAATAGTCTACATGTCATAAGTGCCCTCAGCACTCGATATACAAAAAATACATCTGTCATACAAAAAATGCTTCCCCATATGCTCATAAGCATTTGGGGGCAACAATGACGTCTACTCATCCGGATCCTGCGGATCCTCAGGCTCCTCCTCCGGCTCCTCCTCTGACTCCACCTCCGCCGGCCCAGCCGGGTCAGGACGACCCCGAACTCGCCGCTCTGCTGGCCCCGCTGGATCGTCCCTCAGACGTATCCTCCCCTGAGCCGGCCCTGCCGGAGCATCCCCTCTACCACCCCCGTGTCTCGCAACAAACACCGCTGCCCTCAACAGAAGTGACTGCCACTCAGGCGGCGCACCTAGACATCCCTGCAAAATGTCCCGATCAAGGTCCCTCCAGCCATCCTCGGGGAGCCCATCTACGATCCGGGCTAGAGTCCGCCGGACACCATCTATAGCATCGTCGTGAGGGCCAACCCCTCGCCCACGGGCTGCGTACCCTCCACCACGAGGAGGACGTACAGGTACTGGGGGACGAGCAACCACCATCGCCCGCCCCTGCCGACCCACATAATCAGGTGGTGGTACTGGACCTATATCTGCACAAAGAAAATAAAACCATCAGATACAATACAACAGATATCATCATGATCAATCATAATACATATGATATAACATAACATAAAAACAAAAACATACCGTCTAAGCTCCAGGCCTGTCCTGGGGCACGTGGCATCTCTGGATCTCCCCGGTAGTCCATGCCAGCGTATGGATAGTCCTCGATCACCAGTGGCATCTGCTCCCACTGCTGGTAAAAGTCCTCTGTGAAGAAGCCACGGATACCACCGCCAGCACGGGGCATCATCTGCCCCCACCTCATCATACGAGGCTCACTAGGAAGACCAGCACGAACGGGTACATGTGGCCGTAAGGTCGGCACCCGCTCAAAGAAAAAACAGCATAAAAAGGAGGCGTAACAGAACTCACCTCCCTCTCTCACGGCCTTGTCCAGATATCTCCGGACACCGGCCAAGAACATATGAGCCCAAGCGTAGTAAGTACCCCGTAGAACGGAGTCCACCATCATCGTCTGCCCCCCAGACATACGATGTGGTGCAGCAGCACCCAAAACCCTCAGAACACAGGCACCAACAACCCGCATATCCCACTCACGTAGGAACTTCAGGCTAATAGAGCTGTTTACCAAAACAGCGTCATCCACACAGAAGGTCTGCAAGAGGTCCTCCATATCCACACCTGGAGGCAACCTCGGAGAAATATCACCCACCTCACCCAAGCGAGGCAAACCGGTCAAAAAATACACATCAGTGAGAGTAATCTCCAACCTCTCACCACCAATAATAAAGGCACCCTCTGCCGGCACCCACCACTGCACAAGCTGGTTCAGGAGTCTCTTCACTGAACGGATAGGAGGTATCTGAGCGAACTTCAAGAGTCCGCTCATGGCTAAGGTCTGTCGCACCCCTCCATCATTCTCGATCCTCAACATAATCTCAGCATCGATCTCTCTCTCCCGCCATACGGACTGAGCCCTCCGCAACATCCTGCCAAGAAAACACAGAAAATTTTTAACCCAAGCATAAAAATTTTAGAAAAATCCCATCGCGGCTTTTACACAAAAAGCCGCGATGCCCATCGCGGCTTTTCCACAAAAAGCCGCGATGACCATCGCGGGATCCATGCAAAAACCCGCGATGAACATCGCGAGTTTTGTCCAGACAGTCGCGATGAACATCGCGACTGTCACCCATGAACACGCGATGAACATCGCGGGTTCCGACCTCACAGTCGCGATGGACATCGCGACTGTGAGTCTAAAACCCGCGCGGTTCATCGCGGGTTCAAACCCGAAACCCGCGCGGTTCCACGTTGGAGAGTCAACGTGGAGTTTCGCGGCCTTCGGGGGCCCACCGCCAAATAAAAAGACATAATTGACTAGGTTAAGGCGAATAGAGTTACCTGCAACTCGCTAAATCGAAAACCAACGGTGAAATCTCCCAGAAATCAAGAAAAAGCTCTGACAGCTCTATCAAACTCGCACGTAACAATGACATGTCATATTGGGCCCCACGTCCTATTTATAGAAATTCCACAAATTTCAAACAACTATTGCGGTGTCATACGAAGTCCATTTCTCAAACCGTTGGTACCGTTGGGATCAGCACAGCGAGAACTTCATAAAGGTTCCTTCCGTTTCCCGTTTTTCACGGGGTCCATTTTTGACCATTTTTTAGCCCCTCTCGTGGCCTCGGTTTGCGTGCCACATCGGCCGTTCTCCGTTTTCGATGTGTCTTATATGGCCGGATTCAGTTTTCCGCGCTCGTGATGATGCTTGAGACCATTTCTCGCTCTCACCTTTAGATTTTCCAGGCATTTTTTCCACGCCCCCTCATCGCCTCGATTTGCGTGCCACATCGGCCGTTCTCCGTTTTCGATGTGTCTTATATCGCCGGATTCAGTTTTCCGCGCTCGTGATGATGCTTGAGACCATTTCTCGCTCTCACCTTTAGATTTTCTGGGCATTTTTTCCACGCCCCCTCGTCGCCTCGGTTTGCGTGCCACATCGGCCGTTCACCGTTTTCGATGTGTCTTATATCACCGGATTCAGTTTTCCGCGCTCTTGATGATGCTAGAGATCATTTCTCGCTCTCACCTTTAGATTTTTCGGACATTTTTTCCACGCCCCCTCGTCACCTCGGCTTGCGTGCCACATCAGCCGTTCTCCGTTTCCGACAATCCTTATGTCACCGGATCCAGTTTTCCGCACTGATGACGATGCTTGAGACCTTTTCTCGCCCTCATCAATCCATTTTTTGTTCGGTATAATTTTATCCCTTTTTCGGGCCGAGCAACCCCTTTTTACGAAAAAGGCACTTAGGGAGTTTCTGTTAAGCTCTTTTCTGACTCCTAAAACAATGAAAAGATCGCCGAGCAATCTTGCTTCCTTTCATGCTCGATAAACGTATCTGAAAGGGCGTCTACCTGGTATAAGTTTACCCCTTTTCCGGACCTCGTAGACTAATTACGAAAAAGGTATACTCTAGTCACATCGGCTAGAAGAGTTCTCCATCCGCATCATTTTATCCTTTTTCGGGCCTTGGAGACTAAACTTACGAAAAAGAAACACCAACAGAGTCCACTTACCGTTTTCAGACTCTCTAAACATGAAAGCAACCATGAGCATGAGCCGTCTTGGGCTCACACAATCCACAGGACCGTACCATTTCAGAGCACACTTTTATCCCTTCTTGGAGCTCATTAAAACTACGAAGAAGGAATCAATGGTACCTCTTGGCGCCACGACAGATCATATCTACTCACATAGCAGCTTCCCCATTCTGGTCGCCTTTGTTCAGAGTATTCTGCAGTATGTCACCCGGAAACTCCCTCGACAGCTACCATCAGCTTCACCCCCCCAGAGTCAGTACATACCCTTCAGTCCCTAAAAGATGATCCCCACACCTACAAGTCAGTTCCCTACGCTGCCAGGTCAACCATGTCATCATGCTCTGAACAAAGGAAGTTTGAGTCTACCCATTTTTTGACCCAGTTATTTCCCATCCCCACAAGTATGTCAGTCCTACCAGCAGTACTACATCACTTCAGTTTACACCTCGCGCTCCCAGCAAGGAAACATCATTGCCTTGTTAGTTGCTGGTCTCCCTCTGTCGACGACAACCACATTGATTCCAGAGGATAGACCTAGAGGCCCCTGTGTCTTGGACTCATTACCATTTATGATGAGTGCCTACGAATCATTTCGAGAGAAATCCTCAGTACCTCTCCCAATGGTTGTTTCTCACATGCTCGACTTCAACACCTTGATCGCATCGTTGAGACTCGCACAGGGTATTGGTCCATTCAGTTATTAGTCGAAGACCCCGGACACCTCCTGACTCCTCCACATTTGAGAGTCTTCCTATGGATAACACCAGTTACACTTTTTCTATGGATATCCGGGTTGCGCATGGCGACAGTATTCAGATTTACACCTGTTTCATACTCCCTTGAGTATACAGTTACATTAATTCTCAGAGATGACTCATAGTCTTTGAGTCCCTACAGATGTTGGACACCTTCAGTTTCAGCAGTTCCACAGTTATTCCAGTGTATCAGTTATTGAGATCAGTCATGATCATGAGTATATCCCACAATCATGTCCCCTCTGGACCATTATGATGTACCAGTAGATTTCTTTACGTATTATATCCCCCTTCTTGGGACTAATTGTTTTGTATATGTCTTGATACGAGCATGGGAATGCCCGCCTCGTCCTTTATCAGAGATTATACCTCATTCATATTGAGGCAATGTAATATTTTTTGTTTTTGCAGCTTCCAAGGGCCGTGGCTCCAGTCTCCAACCGGTCTCTTCTCTCCCCTAAAACCCAGAAAAAGGACAAAAGAACTATGATGTCTATCGGCCATACGATGAGCTCCTGCCCTCACACATCAGGGGGCAATCTGTTAACACCTAAAAAGTGCTCACTAGCTCATTCCCTTACTCACATGACCCATTTGTCCACTTTTCCACCATCTGAGCCTCTGAAACCAACAAAAGGTCACCAAAAGACCTTAGTACACCCCTTTTTCCATTAAAAAAGATTATTTTTCCAAGAAAATCATAAAAAACCCTCAAAAAGGGTCCAAATTCCCAAAAATATTAAAAAGGGAATTAAAATATTATTTTTATTCAAAAAAGGAAAAAGGAGGGAAAAATACCTAAACTATGTTGGTCAATACCATTGGTTTCCACAAAACCACAAATGGTATTCCTCACCACCAAAACCTATAAAAAGGTGGTAGGGGCTCCTCATTTCACATCCTTCCATTATCTCATCCTTATGCTGCTGAAATCTCCCCTGAGCACTTTTAGCCATTGAAGCAACCTTGGAGAAAGAGACCTATTGGAGTTTGGAGCTACTCATCTTGGGAGTTGCTCAACATCAACCTTCACCATTGAAGGTAATATCGCAAGCACTTGCTTGCCCCCCACTTTTCAATACAAAAAATTATTTATTATGTTTCTTGTTCTTGATTTTGAAATGTTTACATTATTTGCTTAGATTCTTGCTTAGATCCATGAAAAGTATTGTTTATTTAGTTTATTGTTTTTATTTCTATTGAAACTGCTACTACTAGTTAGTAGGTGCCCATAGCACTAAGCTTGGTTGCAAAACCGAGCCAACACACGGCATGCTCGGAGGCCGAGACGTATAGGATGAAGTCCTGGGAGAAATCCGGAGGGGAGATCAGAGGGGCTTGTGTGAGAGCCTTCTTGAGGGATTTGAAGGCAGCTTTTGCTTGCTAATCCCAGACGAAGGGTATGTGGGTACGGAGCAGGCGCAAGAAACCATGAACGGTGGTGGCGTAATCAGGAACGAAGCGTCGAAGGAAGTTGGATCGCCCCTGCAGACTTTGGAGCTGCAGGAGCGTGCGAGGAGAGGGAAGGTCTAAGATGGCTTGGACTTTTAGAGGGTCAACAGTAATTCCTGTCTAAGAAACAATGAAACCCAACAATCGGCCTGCCGGAACGCAAAAGACACACTTGTGTGGGTTCAAGCGGATTTGGTATTTGCGACAACGCAGAAAAACTTGTCGAAGGTCGTTAAGGTGGTCTGATCGTTTCCGGGAACGAGCTGTAAGGTCATCAAGGTAAAAAACTGGATATGGACCAAGTCGTGAAAGCAATAGGTCATGGCCCGCTGGAAAGTGGCACCAGCATTTTTGAGGCCGAACGGCATGACGCGATAGGCGAAGGTGCCCCATGGGGTAGTGAAGGCAGTTTTGTACTGGTCTTCCTTACGGATCTGAATCTGATTGTATCCGGAAAAACCATCCATGAAGGAGAGGACTTCATGGCCCGCACACGCATCGATGAGCTGGTCAATGAATGGCGTGGGGAAATTGTCTTTGGGACAAGCGCAGTTTAAATCGCGGAAGTCAGTGCATACTCGAATGGTGCCTTGTTTTTTGTTAACGGGAACAGGGTTTGAAACCCAAGTGGTATACGCAATAGGATAAATGAACCCTGCCTTGCGCAGTTTCTCAATCTCAGCCTTGACAGCCGGGAGCTTTGAGGGATGAATGGGGCGCTGTTTCTGACGAACGGGGGGTACATCAGGCCATGTGTCAATGTGGTGCTCTATAATGGCGGGGTCAAGACCAGGCATTTCGGTATAGGACCAGGCAAAGACATCACGGAATTCTCGGAAAAGGTTTATGTAGTCCTCAATCTCCTGTTTACTGCAGAATGCTCCTAAAGTGATGAGTTCAGGGGCACGTCCTGGGGCAGCGATATCAACTTGGATGACAGGTGAGATGTTGGCCATGTTACCTTCCTCGAAGGCATCAGGAGCAGGAATAGGGTCCTTAAACCAGTCGACCTTGGTGGGGAGGAAGTATTTGGATTCAACCACGTATTGGGTAGCGGAGCTAGAGGAAGACGCTTCTGGGATGAAGTAGGAACGATGATGCATATCATCCCAGGGATAATCCGGGGCGGTAAGGGCTTCAAGAATCTCCTCATCGGTACGGAAAGTTTGCGTCGTCAAATCGGTTGACGAGGGGGTAGTGGTGGAAGAGATCATATAGATGGTATTAACCTCTCCGGAAGGTGAAGAGTCTGGGGGGTAGATCTCCTCAATGGTAGGTGGTGCCGTCTCAAGATCCAGATTGTTCATCTCATAGAGAGCCGCTCTGTAATCCGGGAGATCGGGACAATGATGGGAGTAATGCCCGTAAACCCCGCATATGGCGCAGGAGTGGTTAGTGCGTAGGGACTTGTCTTTGGGCTTAGGGGTGGGGTTTAGTTCGACAACCGGGATGTTGGGGTCATCGTCGAGCATCTGCATGTGCTTCTGCAATGCTGGTAACTGTGGGCATTGGTGGGTCGCATGGCCCAACTCGTCGCACAGTGAGCATTTGGGAGGAGCACAAAATACTGGGGGGTTTTTGACTGTATTGGGAGGTGGTACAGCAGTGTAAGGTTGTGGACCTCTGCCCCCAGTGGGTTTGGGAGTAGGAGGAGGAGTCATGGAGGACGAAGGGGTAGAGACACCGGGAGGTGGCTGAGTGGTAGTAGCCATGGGTTGCACCGGTTGGAGGACGACGTCTAGTGTCGGCGGGCGAACGGGAGGCGAAAGATACCATACGAGTAATCCCAAAGTCAACCCAGGGAGGCTAAGGGTAGCCATGACCGGGGCGCTTACTACTCCCGATGGAGGAACTAGGAAGGGGATCGTATGGATAGGTGTAACACCAATGTGGCTAGGTACCAATGGTGGTTTAGGCAACAAGGGTGGTTGATTATTAGGTGGTAGGTTGTCGTGGGACAAGGTACATAAGTCAGACACTTCCGGCGTAGATGACGGCGGAGGAATGGATTGAAAGGTGGAGGTCATCGGCGCGTCTGAATAGACTCTCGGCCCCGTAGAGGAAACAAACGAGGTGGTGGCACGAGAAACAGGTTGTTCAACCATGGGGAGAACATTTTCAGGTGCCGCAGGAGCACTGGGATCATAGTAGGTGAGCTGGTCAACCTTAACCATGCGTCCCTCATGGGGGAACATCATGGTGCGAAAGACGGAAGAGGCAACCGCCCGCATGGCATACATGTAGCTGCGGCCAAGTAAAAGGTTATAATCCAATTGGGCATTGATGACCTCGATATCGATGAGGACGGTTTTACCACCTAACTGGACAGGGACATTGGCTAGGAGACCTTGGGGCTGAGCCGAACGTCCGTCGTAGGTGCGTAACGCAGTGGTTGACTGCTGGAGTGTAGGGGATCCCAACTTCTTCCATACGAATGTAGACATAACGCATGTGGAGGCACCCTCATCGATGATGCATCGATGGATGACAAGATTCCGAACGGAAACAGAAACTTGGAATGCTAAGGTGGAAGGCAGGCGTGGTTCGGACTGGTCCAAATCAAATGCCATCAAATTCAAATCATTTGGGTCAATCCCCCCAATGGCGGAGAGTAAAGTCTTGCACTGGGAAGGGCAGTTCTTCAAGACTTCTAATGCAGACATGGCTGCGGGAGTGTTGATGTATATGTAACTTCGGAATGTATTTCACATATATGTATATTGTATTCCTATAGAGATGGTATTATTCCTCTATAAGGAAGTGTCGTCATTTATATTGTAAGTGTCGTAACTTATACTTGAGGGGTTATTAGACCACCTTGTTTGGGGTCGGCCCTGTATAAGTCATGTGGGTCAAAGGGTTATTAGACCACCCTATTGGGGGTCGGCCATGTGGGTCAAAGGGTTATTAGACCACCCTATTGGGGGTCGGCCCACTCAGCATTATGTTATGTGGTTAAGTTCGAGCCGACATGAGTTAGGTAAAAAGGCAAGTCAAGTCAAGTATAAATAGAGTGCGGGAGGCACTCTATTTACTCACTCACTTCTCACACATGCACTCAAGGAGGAGTGGCGCACTTATGGAGGAGGAGGATCTGCTGCTAGGTTATGGCTATCTCTCTTGGTTGGTTGTATCATTGCTCTATCTATCTCTGAGGAAGTTATTGGGGTTTTTCACCTTTATGGTTTTCCCCAAGTAAATCTTTGTGTCTCTTGTGTGCTTGCATTATTGTCTCCATGATTGATATGCTGTAGATATGCTGTACATGTTGTTCTCTTAGTTAAGATCCTAGATCATATTGAAGTAAATTCAGAAAATTTAACATGGTATCAGAGCTAGCCTGAAAGAAGGCATGATATGGCATGTATGACACTTGTTGCATTTACGATGCTAGGGCTTGATATAGTAAAAACCAGTCATCGTAGCACTTTCTCTATAAATCTGTTTTGGCGAAGGTTTCGGATCTGAAATTGTTACAGGTCGAAGCTAAAATCTCCAGGTACCTTGTGTCCAAAGGACAACCTCTAATTCGTTGTACTTTGTGATTTATGATCTGTACAATATAGGGTTTCTGCCTCTTCCAGATCTGAGTAAAAATCAGGTGACCTTGGGAAAAAGGTCATAACTTGGGCTAGGAAGCTCCAAATGAAATTTAGTGAAAAGTGACAGGTAGTACACAGGCCGAGCTATCTCAGAAAACTTTTTCAGAGGCCGAAGGTCAAACAGTGACACGTGGCACACCGTAAAAGTTCGCTCTCCTGTACTATCCCATAAACAGGTCACGTTGCGACACTTGGAATATCTCTCTCTCAGAGAATCCAATTGAGGTCAGACCTGTCAGGATGGAAAGATAACAGGCCGAGCTATCTCAAAAAACTTTTTCAGAGGCCGAAGGTCAAACAGTGACACGTGGCACGCCGTACAAGTTCGCTCTCCTGTATTTTCCCAAAACAGGTCACGTTGCGACATTTGGCATAACTCTCTCTCAGAGAATCCAATTGAGGTCAGACCTGTCAGGATGGAAAGATAACAGGTCAGGCTATCTCAGGAAACTTTTTCAGACCCTGTGGATCAAAAATTTCGGAGTTACACCAGAAACAATCAGGTACATATTTCTGTCAAAACAGAATTATTTTTTGGTACCTTCATTCATGGCTTCCGGAATTTAGGGCTTTGAAGAAAGTTGGAATTTTTGTAATCGGAGACCACGGCTGGATGCTACTCATCAAAATAGAAATTTAGAGACCAAGATCAGAATTTTTGGTTGGGCAGAAGGCCGGGTTTGATCAGACCCTAGTTCGGGACTTTGATCAGAAAAGTGGAAAATTAGGGCTTCTGTAAAAATGGGAATTTTTGAAATCTGTGACCACGGCTGGAAGCTCCTCAGAAAAATAGAAGCTTAGAGCTTTGGATCAAATATTTTGATTGGGTAGAAGAGTGGGCTTCATCAAACCCCAGTTCAGGGTCACGTTCAGTGAATCTGGAAGTTTCAAAGGCAAAATTGAGGAGTAAAACTTTGCAGTCTTCAAATTCTGAATATACCAGTTTGATCAGTTCATCAAGGCGCATATTCCTATCCTTTCAGAAGTTTGAAATTCAAAGTTTGAATTTTTGGGGTCTCTCTGACAAACCCATATCCAGCTCCAGGTCCAGTTCTTGCAAATCAAGTGGATTGGGTTGATCCTAGAAGAAGATGGATTGGTCACTTGCATAAGTGAAGAAGTTCCTGTTTTAGAGGGAGATGAGGCTAAGGCCTTACATAAAGAGTTTACAAGTAATCTCGACAGGTATGACTCATCAAGGTATGTTTTGAGATTTGTTCATAATTAAGTTTATGGTATGTTTGTCTTCATGTTATCACGGTTAGTACAATCTTGATTTTAGACTTATCATATCACCTTAATAAAATTATGAATGCATGATAGAAGTCATTCATTTATTAGGAGTATGAAACTTATGTTTGTACTAACACATTGTGATGTTGTATGAGTTTTATGTTGTCTACTAACATGAAAGGTACACCAAGAAGACAAATCATGTTCTGGTTCAAGAACATATGATCATGATGACATGAGGACAAAGATTCATCCATTGCCATGGATCTCATAAGAAATCCATTCTCGAGGTATGTATAACTTGGTTTTATAATGGTTAACTTATGAGACATGCAGGTTACTAGCACAAGTCACTAAAGAGAACCAGAAGACATTATGCGGGTATGTTAGACATAAATAGCTAGCATGCTAATCCAGGTATGTTTTTCCTATATCAAGATAGAATCCTACCTTGGGATAGAATCTTATACTATTGTTGATAATGATTATTCATGAAGTCATAGGTTTGAAATAATCACATGATTTTATGCATATTATATCTCTTCTCTTGATTGATGATATGACTAACCCGAAGAGTCATAGCTTTGAGTAATTACAGGTTTAGACATGTTATGTTTCTTATGATTTGACTAACCATAAGAATCCTACATAAACCTTGAATGCTAATGCTTATTATTTCTGTTTGAGATGATCATGACTATACATGCTTGAGATTATTGTGTTTTAATAGTATACTAATGAATGTATGTTTTTATATGAGATCACAAGGATAACACATTCATGATACTAATAAGCATGCATAGGGACCAAGGATGAATATGAGATTCAAGAACAGGTAATCCAGGAAGCAAAGATCAAGAGGGAGTACACTCCAGTGGTTTATGCAAGGATGCAGATATCCAGAGGGAGTTGTCCATCTCTCTACATCCCACAACAGAAAGGTGTAGAAGAAGCTACTTTAGATTAGTACTCCAGCAGCTCCTGCAAGGAAGCGAAGACTCAGAGGGAGTCCACCCAACGAACAAACAAAGATAAGTATTTTAATTATCATTTCTTACATATTTGTTTGTTTAAATAAAATTGTTCAAATGATGTATATGCTCATGGTCTTAGACTTAGGATATGTATTGTGCATATTAGAATAATTACAATAATGAACAGTATACTACTAATATGCATGGGTAAGTAGCCTATGGAACTGTACAACATTCCATTGCTACTTATCTAGAATGAAACCTCTTTGCTGACATGTTGGGAGTTGTGCACACTCTTAACAATGTTCTGGTAGAGATTGGAAGGCATCTAGAAAGTTACGGGATATGGATAAATGTTGTATTGAAGCATTGGCTAAGATAATTGCATGACTGTATGACATATTTATTTATGTGTAAGAATTTGTTCTGAAAACTATGAGATGTTTTCTAATCATGCAATTTAACTTGTTGTGTAGGAAAGATCGTATGCCATCTCCTACAAAAGAAGAACTACAACATTTGTTCCAGCAACAAAGATATCTATTGAAGATATTGAAGATATTGAAGATATTGAAGTTCCCAGGATCTGGGATGAAGAAATGAAATGCCATGATCCGTCGATCATGAAGAATGATGTTTGGGATGTAATCCCAAGACATGAAGGGAAGTTCGCTATGACTTCCAAATAGAACTATCAGATCAAGCATGTTGCAGATGGCAGCATTGAGAAATACAAAAGTGATGAAATAGAAGATGCACCAGATGGATTTCAAGACAACATGGTGTAGTCATATATGTGTGCAGAACTTGGTATGGTAGGATAGACATCTTTCTATCCAGTTTGGTCTTTACCAAGAGTTAAGCGGGTTCCAACCTTTTCTACAAGGTTGAGGAAGGCAATCCAGTGATACTACTTTTGTAAGAGGATAACCTGTTTGTTACAGGTGAAGATAGATTGATTGCCGACACACAGCGGAAGCTTGCTGCCAAGTTCGAGATGAAGAATTGGGGATGATGCACTATTTGTTTTTGGCATGGAGGTGTGGCAGAGTGCAGATGGAATCTTCCTTGGACAAGGGAAGTATGCAGTAGAAATCTTGAAGAGGTTCGGAATGATAGATTGCAAGGCAATGGCCACACCGATGGCATCGAATCTGAAGCTTCTATGTGATGCTTCATCTGAGCCGATTGATGTCTCTCTGTATCGTCAGATGATTGGGTCCTTGATGTACCTGACGACCAGACATTTGCTTTGCTGTGAACACATTGATCCAGTTCCTGACGGATCCGAGGAGTGTTCACCTGGTTGCTATAAAGCATGTTCTGAGGTACCTGAAGGGTACAGTGGATTATGGGCTCAGGTATGAGGCGAATCAAAAGTTTAACCTGCAGGGTTATGTTGATTCAGACTGGGCTGGCAGTGCTGCAGACAGGAAGAGCACATCTGGGTGTTACTTCAGTATGGGATCAGGTGTGATCTCTTGGTTTAGCAGGAAGCAGTCCTGCGTAGCACTGAGTACAGCTGAGGCAGAGTATGTTGCATCCTGTTCAGCTAGTTGTGAGGCAGTATGGCTACGGAAGCTACTGTCTGAGTTATTTGAACTCCCGTTGGAGGCTACTGGTATCTTCTGTGATAACCAGAGTTGTGTGAAGCTGTCCGAGAACCCAGTGTTTCATGACAGGTCGAAACACATAGAGATCAAATATCGCTATATCAGGGATATGGTGCAGAGAGGAGCTGTGAAGCTCCTGTATGTTGCGACGGACGAGCAGATTGCAGATGTGCTGACGAAGCCACTAGCCAGGGTGAAGTTCGAGTACTTCAGAGAGAGGCTTGGCGTTATTCAGATCGAGGACACTTCGAGGAAGAAGTGACAGACACATTTGCTGAAGCCATTCCAAGCATGTTGGAAGGAGGATCCTTCACATGGCTGTGGATGTAAGCGCTGGATGATGAGCATCAGGATGATGTTCTAGTTTCTGCTTGATATGATCAGTTGGATCATTTTATGTATGTATGTACGCATCATGTTGGATGCTGGATATGATCAGTTGGATCATTTTATGTATGTATGTACGCATCATGTTGGATGCAGGATATGATCAGTTGGATCATGTGTATGTATTGTTTATGCATCATGTTGGATGCTTGGACCATGTATCTGTATATGTATCAGGTGGATACATTGTATGATCAGGTGGATCATGTATGGTGATATGTATCATGTATTTGTATTTGTATCAGGTGGATACATTGATGATCAGGAGGATCATGTATGATGATATGTATCAGGTAGATACTTGGTATGCATCAGGTAGATGCATTGATGATCAGGAGGATCATGTATGATGATATGTATCAGGTAGATACTTGGTATACATTAGATAGATGCTTTGATGATCAGGAGGATCATGTATGATGATATGTATCAGGTAGATACGTGGTATGCATCAGGTAGATGCTTTGATGATCGGGAGGATCATGTATGATGATATGTATCATATATTTGTATCAGGTGGATACATTGATGATCAGGAGGATCATGTATGATACTTGGTATGCATCAGGAAGATGCATTGATGATCAGGTAGATCATGCAGCAGGATGTTGCAGTGATGATCAGGATGATCATAGATGACGAGCTTCAGGATGTTGCTCCAGATGACATGCAGCAGGATATTGTATTGATGATCAGGACGATCATGGATGACGAGCTTCAGGATGTTGCTCCAGATGACATGCAGCAGGATGTTGCATTGATGATCAGGACGATCATGGATGACGAGCTTCAGGATGTTGCTCCAGATGACTTGCAGCAGGACGTTGCAGTGATTATGATCAGGACGATCATGAGTACATCAGGATGATGTATGGTGAGTATCAGGTCGATACTCTGTGGCCGTGGATCAGGTTGTGCAGATGAGCATGTCTGGGAGATCCTATAGGTCGGAGTTGTGTACCCGTAACAACCTGGGATGCTCTTTCGAGACATTGCTCTGGGAGGAAATGTAATTTGTGCCCTGGGAGATTTCAGGTCGGAGTTGTGTACCCGTAACATCCTGAGATGCTCTTGCGAGGTTTTGTCCTATGGCATGTAATTTGGGCCCTGGGAGATTTCAGGTCAGAGTTGTGTACCCGTAACATCCTGAGATGCTCTTGCGAGGTTTTGCCATGACCACATGTAATTTGTGCCCTAGGAGATCTCAGGTCGGAGTTGTGTACCCGTAACATCCTGAGATGCTCTTGCTAGGTTTTGTGGTGGACCACATGTAATTTGTGCCCTGGGAGATCTTAGGTCGGAGTTGTGTACCCGTAACATCCTAAGATGCTCTTTCGAGGTTTTGTGGTGGGGTCACATGTAATAGCGCCCTGGGAGATCCTCCAGGTTGGAGTTGTGTACCCGTAATATCCTGGGATGCTCTTTCGAGGTTTTGTGACGCACGTAATAAGTCCTGAGGATTCCACAATATGGCCAGTGATGACGAAGACCTGCAGGTGGTGGGCCTACATCCAGTATGAAAAAGGACTGGCTCTGTAGAACTTCCTATGACGAGTAGATTCAGAGATTGATTGAGATAGCAGCAGCAGTGACGATGATGATGACTCGATGACGATTATCCAGTGACGATGATCCAGAGAAGATGACTTGTGCTAGAAGAACTATGCTGAGAAATACCTTCCTAGTTAAGAGGGAGTGTTGATGTATATGTAACTTCGGAATGTATTTCACATATATGTATATTGTATTCCTATAGAGATGGTATTATTCCTCTATAAGGAAGTGTCGTCATTTATATTGTAAGTGTCGTAACTTATACTTGAGGGGTTATTAGACCACCTTGTTTGGGGTCGGCCCTGTATAAGTCATGTGGGTCAAAGGGTTATTAGACCACCCTATTGGGGGTCGGCCATGTGGGTCAAAGGGTTATTAGACCACCCTATTGGGGGTCGGCCCACTCAGCATTATGTTATGTGGTTAAGTTCGAGCCGACATGAGTTAGGTAAAAAGGCAAGTCAAGTCAAGTATAAATAGAGTGCGGGAGGCACTCTATTTACTCACTCACTTCTCACACATGCACTCAAGGAGGAGTGGCGCACTTATGGAGGAGGAGGATCTGCTGCTAGGTTATGGCTATCTCTCTTGGTTGGTTGTATCATTGCTCTATCTATCTCTGAGGAAGTTATTGGGGTTTTTCACCTTTATGGTTTTCCCCAAGTAAATCTTTGTGTCTCTTGTGTGCTTGCATTATTGTCTCCATGATTGATATGCTGTAGATATGCTGTACATGTTGTTCTCTCAGTTAAGATCCTAGATCATATTGAAGTAAATTCAGAAAATTTAACAGGGAGATTGGGCTAGGTCGTCTACAATGTTGTAGTTTGACGCAGCACGCGCATTGGGGTTGTTGTTGATACGGCGAAGTGGGAAACGAGCTGCTTTGGGAGCGCCATCGACCGGCGGGGGAGGGATACGTAACACTTGATCAGTGGGATGAGCGTTAGCGGTTGTATCAGTGGGAAGGGCTTCAGAGGTGGAGCCATATTGGTTTCGACGGGTCTGTAGGTTGACATCATTGGAAGACATCATCAACAAGTGATGGGTACCTGAGTCAAACATGGGTTGATCAGGAGCGGTGTATGTGATCTGTTGTTGTTGGGGTTGCGTGTTAGCTTGAGGGGCCAACGGCTGAGTGTTCACCACGCCTTGGGTTGGTAAGGGGTTTTGCAGCACCAAAGGTTGCTGCTAAGGTTGTGGGGGGTTGGGCGGTGCTTGAGGAGCCGCATGCCCTTGGCGATGGGCATCGTCAACCCAGAGCTACCGAGCTCGCTCTAAATGTGGGCAAGTATGTGTGTAGTGGCCATATACCCCGCAGATAGAACAAGGATGGTTTGTTCTTAAATTAGGGTTTTTAGCCTACTTGGGCGGGCGATCAGGGTTTTGGTTAGCGGGGGCCGCGTTGTTGTTGTCGGGGGGATTAGCCGGTTGACCGGCTTGATCTGTAGGTTGGTTGTTCCCACGATTACGGCCTTTGCCACGGTTCTGTTGGCCCTGGTTGCGTTGGTTGTTCTGGTTTTGCTGCGGGTTTTGTTGGGCGTAAACTTGCCCTTGAGCAGCAGGTGGATTCTGAGGTTGCGCAGGTGCGGGAGCAGGCTGCGGAGGATGATATGCAGGTTGAGGCTGAGCAGGTGCAGCAACCTGAGAGGGTTGCTGATATGGCTGCGGAGCGGGTTGTGGGTGTGCCGCAGGGGCTGCCTGTGGCGGATAATAAGCGGGTTGGGCTTGTGAAGGCGCAGGAGCTGGGGCAGCCTGCTGATAGTAGTAGGGCTAAGGTGCGACTGGGGGGGCATAAGCGGGAGTCGCATGACTGAAGCACTGAGGTGGACATGAGGGTCCATGGTGATGTGTCATGGGAGCATACGAGGTGGTTGCTCCAGACTGTGAGGTAGCCCGCGACAGGTCGGGGCCAGGGGTAGGTCGTGCTATAGAAAATGGTTGAGGATGCGAAGAAACACGACCGATGATGCCGTCTGCGGCGTGGGATGCCCCCGGCGCATCGTGATGGGAGGACTCACCGCGAGGGGCGTCAGGTATAATGGTATAAAGGTAACCCGACTGGGCGTAAATGAGGTCGAACTGCTGTGCCTTAAGGATGGCCTCTTCTTCAGACTGGGGTCTTTCTGAAGCTACATCCTTAGCGATAACAGGAAGAAGGGACTTGAGGAACCAATCTAGGAAGATACGGTCGTCTAGTTTGATCTTGCATAAGCTACGGCGTCGACGCCACTCATGGATGTGGTCCGTGATATGGGTAGCCGTGTTTTGTCTACAAGATAGAAGGATCTCAACGCCCGCGTCATAGCGGACAGGCAACTGGAAGAACTGCAGGAATGTCGAGGCAAGGGAAGCAAAGGTGGCATGGGTCCCATGAGGTTGTTCGATATACCATTTGGCTGTAGAGCCAGTGAAGGTGCGCTGTAACAGACGGAGGCGAACAGAGTCATCCACTATGGAGTTAGAGGAACACCATAGGTGGAAAGACATGATATGGTTTTGTGGGTCCTCACCGGCCTTGCCCTCGAACTTAGGGATGTCAGAGGGGAGCTTGGTGGGCATATGAGGCCACGTAGGGTCGTGTCGAATAGGGTCGTTGGTCAATCTGGCCAGGTCAGGTAGGTTGAGGCTAGCCATGAACGGCAAACTGGAAGAAGGATGTGACACAGTAGTGGGTTGGACCAAGTGGGGGCCAATGCCCCCAAGTGGAGGGACAGGATTTGGGATGGTGCCCCCAAGTGGGGGAACTAAGGTGGTGGAGGATGGTCCAGCACCACCATGGGTAGTGTGAGCCACTGATGTAGTGGGGATAGGTATTCCCGCTGCGGGAATAGGTACTGTGAGGGGAACAGTAGATGAGGGTCCCATGGAGGGCATACCCAAAACAGGTGTAGTAACTGGTGTAATGGTGGATGTGCCACCAATGGTCCCTATCACAAACGGAGTGGAAGTCGTGCCAGCCATGGGGCTAGTAGGGGCAGTGTAAATAGGGTTCTCAGACTCTTCGTCAGAATCGGAGGTAAAGTAAGGGGCGTCACGATCTGGTGACGGAGTCCTACGTCGCTGACGAGTGGAGTCAAGTGATAAGGTTCTAGATCTGTGATGAGTGGTATCAACGGATAATGATCAGAATCTATGACGTGTGGTGTCAAGAGAACCGTGCTGTGGGGGCTCGCCCCTGAGGCGCCGAGAATGTCTCGGGGACTCAATGGTGACGGATGGTGTCAAATCTCTGTGGGTTGAGGTGAGTATAAAAACAGCTCAAAAAGGACTAATGCAACCGAGTGTGCAGAAGGAGAGCTAAAAAACAAGGCACTCAGGCCAACAACCAACTCAAAACACCCACTGCAACAGCTATGCTACAATAGGTGGAGTGTCAACAAAGATGGTCAGAATACCAACAAGCAGCAAGTTTCCTAAAAAGAAAAAATGGTGGACTTACTAGACCAAAGGGAGGTAAAGGAGCATGCAAACACCTAACTAAAAGTATTATGACTCAACTAAACATATCCTCTGCAAGGTGATGAAATCCAAGTCAGACAATATGAGTAGGAAAGCCAAGTGGCTATGATATCCCCCTACCGGGAGGGACACCGGGTAGTCAATCCTAGAAGAATGGAAACTAAGATACCCCGTTCATGACACGTCCAGAAAGGTGAATCTGCCATTTAGTTCGTTGACCGCAATACCCCTATACAGGGATATCCCGCGAACCGTGAAAGGTAGCCCTTCGGTTACTGAATGGAGTGCGGTATTCCACTCAGGCCTCCGGAACCAGTCTCCCGACTTCAACCCTCCTAAGGGAGAGGCCCTCTGATAAACTGGTCGTGACCGTGCCAAAAAGTACTAGGGGATTTTGGTTCCCTATTTGGACAACAACTATGTCTCAAGTGAAAGTAACCGAGGGGTGTTATTGGAAGCCTATCCCCCCGATCCTACCTAACTACAATGATTCTTTTGTGTTCCCCAAGTGGGGTTAGAATGTTGGTTCAGTTAGGTACTTTTTAAGGCTCACTTGATTTATGTGACAGAGTGTGTGCTCGTGAGGTTATGAACCCAAAATAGAAGTGCCACAAGGGGGGCAACTTCTAACTATCAATAATGCTGAAATTGAAACTTTTAACTTGGAAAATTTTCTGAATTAAAAATACTGAAATTTTAAAAAGATTCTGTAAAGGGAACAGAAATTATGTTGCAGAAAGGCTGTAAGGAAGTGAGCTGCAGGTAAGACAGGGGGCTGTTCAGATGCAGAAAATATTCCAGCAAAAGGGGCTGGGCTCAAAACAGGAAAAATGCAGAAATCAGACCGCGGGTCTGTGGCAAAACAGAACAGGCAGACCGCGGGTTTGAGGGCAACAGTGGCGGTCAGGTCGCGGCTTTCGGGCCAACAGACGCAGTCGGGACGCAGAAAATAGGGAAAAATACGCAATCAGGTCGCGGCAAAAGGGCTAACAGACGCAGTCGGGAAGCCCGAAAGAGGCAGATAGCCGCAGTCGGGACGCGGGAAAATGGCCGACAGGCGCAGTCAGATCGCGACAAACAGGCTGATTAGCCACGGTCGGATCGCAGGTAACAGACTTGAATCCGCCGGCAGGGCGTCGGAAGCAGTCTGAGAGCCGCGGTCGGATCGCAGGTAAAGGCCTGAAAGGCGCGGTCGGGATGCGACTGCAGAGAGAGAAGACGCGGTATGCGGCGGCCGAAAGGGACAGCCGAAAAGAAAAAATTAAAAACGAAGCCAGAAATTCAAAATCTAGGGGAGTCGCCAAAACTGTAGCTAGGGTTTTACCCCTAGCTTGTGCAAATGAGCACCTACTAAGGAGAATGGACTCCTTAGTAGCAGTTCAGTAAATGTAAATAATTAAGTTAAAACAGAAATTAAATTACTTCTAAAACATGCATGAAACATAAACATCAAATTTAAAGAATGGCTTTTTTGTATTGATATTACCTTCAATGTGAAGGTTTGATGAAGCCCTTTGCAATGTCCGAGAGGATGCTCCAAGCTTCAATATGCTCCTTCTCCTTCTCCAATGGTGGGAATGGGCCAAAAGTGGCTCTCAAGGTGAAAGTAGTTCAATGGTGAACTAGGGTTTCGAGAGAGATTTTGGCAGAGTAAGGGTGCTTGTGATTGTGGATATGGAATAAGGGATCTCCATCACCTATTTATAGTTTTTTGGTGGTGGAGTGCTGACCCATGGTTTTGGGAAACACATGGTTTTATGTAGCTGTATAGGGTTTTTTCCTCCTTTTCCTCATTATTTTATATTTTTTATTCCCTTTTTAGGGGATTTTTGCTATTTTTGGAGGAAAAAGGGGTTTTTTAGCCTTTTTTAGGCTATTTTGATGGTTTTGTGGCCTTTTGGAGGCATTTTAGGCCTTTTGGAGGCTTTTTAATGGGATGTTTTTGGGATTTTAAGGGAAATATGGTAGGAAAATGGACAAATGAGCCATATAATGTGGTAGATGAGATAGTGAACACTTTTTGGGTGTTAACAGTGAGTTAAGACCAAAATCTACGATGAAGGAAAATAATGACTTTGCCTTAGAAAAATGAGAAAACTCTTTTGGAAGCAGGTGATGAAATTCTGCCTAGTTAGAGAAAAAAAACCAGAAAGATAAAGTAAAAATCTTGCTACAAAAGTGTTGAAAGGAGGGGCCCCAAATAACTTCAAAATTTTGGGGAAGGATGTTGCAGCAACAACAATTGGCGAATCGCTGGTGAACACAGATCTCTGAAAATTATCTCGTTTATCGGAAGAATTCCTTTTAAAAGTTGTTCACCTTATGTGCAGCAGTCGGCTTAAGCGTTCAAATCTCGGCAAAGGAAGAAGTCACTTTATCCATTGGTCATTGGGAGAAGGGAGCTTTGATGAAGACATCTTTAAAACTTTCCAAAGGCCGACATATGGGGTTCATGTTAGAAGATTCATCTTTCAAATGACCATTGCTATTGGACTCCACAGGATTTGCAAAAACCTCTCATAGACACTATTGTTCTTGTTCCTCATTCCCATGCCACCTCAATCTGTTTGGATGTTCATACATTTGACAGCTTTCCTGTTTGAGCCTTCCAGAAATATTTTCTTTAAAATACGATCTTTGATTTTGGCTCCTCAATCCATAATGTCCTTTTGTGTGAGTGAGAGATTTTATTGATTTGTCAAGCCTCACGGACGGAGAGGAGCCTGGCTTGAGTTGAGTCTTTTGGACAGCTTTCTTGACCTGTATGCTTTTCTTTTATCTCAGCCATGCTTTGATTGAGGCAAGAATCTCTGGAAAATAGACCCTTGATTATAAGCCCTTTTGGGTTTAGATTTGCAGCATGGATTCATTTCAATACCCTATCCCTTCAAGATGTGCTACCTTTCCGTGGGTCCAACCATAATGATCTTCTTGAGATGCTTTTAAGTGTGATGGTGGATGGAGCCCGAAGATAGTGGTAAAGATAATCATAGATCTCTACTATTTAAACAAGGGTTAGTGTGACCAATAGAACTGGATCTCTTCTTTCTAGAGAACGATTAGCAAAGCCAAAATGCATGGGTAAACTTTCTTTCGAGGATACATTTCCAACTTCACGAGTTGTGCGATTTCTTGCAAGATCTACCTTCACGAGAGGCCTAATTGCAGGTGACTCAGGAAGACAAATTTGTACAAAAAGTTCAAACGCTTGAGAGGAAAAGAAAATTTAGTTGAAGCACAGAAAACAAAGACTAAAGTAAAATAAAATAAAAGATTTATTTATGTACATAAAGTCTCATTGAGACTATGCAAAGTATTGTTTCAAGGCGAGGCCATTCAGAGGAAGGGTTACTTTATCTCCCTGGAGGTCTGTCAGCTTGTAAGTGGATGGGCCAAGCTTTGCAGAAATTTGGTAAGGTCCTATCTATAAGTGTTGGAATTTCGTGTGCATCCCCTTGCCCTCATGATTATGGTCCCATTTCAGGACTAAATCTCCTACTTCAAAACTTCTTTTACCAGATTTCCTTTTATCGAACCATCTTTTGACTATATCTTGGTGCTAATGAAACCGATCTTTAACTTTTTGTCGGGCTTCTTCAAGTTGAAGCAAGGTATTGATCCTGGATTGTAAGACTTGACTACCAGACCCTTGAGAGGCTTAGGACAACTGTAAGGATGGAAGAAAGATATTGGGAGGGAGGATGGCTTCCTTGCCATAGACAAGGTTAAAAGGGGAAACCCCTAGAGCATTCTTTGGAGTCACCCTATCTGCCCATAAGGCATTTGGGAGAGCTATATGACAGCTTCGCTGATTTTCAATCATAGTCTTCTTGAGAATTCAGATGAGGTTTTTGTTTGAAGATTCAACTAGTCCATTTCCTTGAGGGTAATAATTGGATGAATAATGTAGATTACTTCCCCATTCATAAACAAATTCATTTATTTTAAAAGATGAGAAATAGGTGGCATTATCAAATACTAGGGAAATTGGAACCCCAAACCTGGTTATGATGTTCTCTTTCAAGAAGTTGGTGATTGCATCTTCGTTGATATTGCGCAATGGGATTGCCTCCATCCATCTGGTGAAGTAGTCTGTGGCTGTGAGAATGTATCGATGTTGAAGAGAAGAATTTGGATTTATCTCTCTAATGACATCTATACCCCATTGTTCGAAAGGTTCTGAGATAATAATCGGTTGCAAAGGTCCTGCTGCCTTAGGTAATTTCCCAGCACTTCTTTGGCATATATCACAGTTCTGTGCATACGCATGGGCATCTTGAAATAAAGTGGGCCAATAATATCCAACTCTGAGTATTTTGAGAGCTGTTGTCTCTCCTAAATAATGTCCACCAGTGGGGCCATCATGTAATTCTTTGACAACTTTACTTGTATCTTCCTTTTCTAGACATCTAAGAAAAATTCCATCGTAATTTTTTCTGAAAAGTATCCCATCAATGATTTGATAAGCTGCTGATTTCAAACGGAGTGCCATTCTTCGCTTAGAACTCCAGTGTTCTGGTAGATATCCTTGCTGCAAATAATGCACTAGATCTCTATACCATGATTCAAGAGTTGTGAAAATGGGACATACCTCAACTGAATTCAGCTTGGCTTCATTCTTCCAATGCTGCTCTTCATCAATCGGATGCTCTGTAAGCAATTTACACAGGCCTTGTCCCTTAATGATGGTGGCTGGTTTAAATTCTAAATCATATTCTTGAAGAGTCGTGACCTAGTTTCCCATTCTTTCTCCCAATTCCTTTTGAACGAAAAGGGATCTAAAAGCTGGGTGAGGCACTATAACTTTAGTTCTGTTATTAAGAATATATGGTCTGAATTGTTTGACCGCTTTGAAGACAGCATACACATGTTTGTCGACAACATGATAATTCAGTTCAACACCCTCCAGACCAGTGCTCATAAACGAGTTTGGGTACTCATCTCCTAATTCTACCTTTTGCGTGAGCACAGCCGCGAGAGAGTCATCTGAAGCAAAAGTATGCAAAATAAAATCTTTGCCAAAGTCCAGGCTTCTTAAGGAAGGAGCCTTAGCTATGGCTTCCTTAAAGTCTATGAATGCATCCTTTTCCAGGTCTATCCACTTGAACTGTATGCTTTGCTTGATCATTTGCTGCAAAGGTTTAACAATTTGCGCGAAATCCGGAACAAATCTTCGGACAAAATTGATAGTGCCCATAAATGACTGTATGGATTTCTTGTCATGAGGCATTGGAATTTTATTGATAGCTTCTACTCTCTCTTGATCTCTTGATACTCCCCTTTTGGAAATGATATGGCCCAGTAGTTTACCTTTGGGAACAACGAACACACTCTTCTTGGGATTTAAAGAGATACCATATTTCTGGCAATGGTAAAAAATATGCTTCAAATGAACAACATGGTCTTCTCTTTTCTTCGAAAAATTTGTCACATCATCTAGATAGACCACGACACAGTGACCTCCCAATCCTCGGAAGGCGATGTCCATTTCTCGCTAGAAGGTAGCTCCTGCATTTATTAGGACAAATGGCATCCTTCTGTATGTGAAAGTTCCCCACTTAGTGTGGAAAGTAGTCTTAAGATGGTCTTCTTCAGCTACTAATACTTGATTGTAACCAGAGAAACCATCAAGAAGGGAAAAGAGTTCTGATCCTGATACCATCTGGAGAATTTGTTCCATTGAAGGGACGGGATAGTTGTCTTTATCTGAAGCTCTATTCAAATTTATGAAGTCAACACATAGTCTTAGCTCTCCTGACTTCTTTTTTCACAGGGACGAGGTTAGCAACCCACTCAGAATGCTGGACTTTAAAAATGATTTTAGCATCCAGTAAAATTTTCAATTCCTTTTGAATCAAAGGTTCAAGCATTGGGTGCATCCTTCTTAATTGCTGCTGAAATGGCTTGACACCTGCTTTCATTTTTATGACATGCTGAATAATGTGGATGTCATATGTTTTTAGATCTTCATAAGTCCATGCAAAAACATCCTTATATTGTCGAAACAACTTGATGAACTTATCTCTTTCTCCCGGTGAACAACATTTTCCAAGGTTAACAAATTTTGGTTCAGCCTCAGTGCCCAGATTGACTAATTCATGCTGCATTGATGAGCTATTGGTCTTGGTATTTGCTGGCCTTTTGAACTTGCTCTGAAGATCAAACAACATTTCAAGCGACCTCACCCCTTTGGGGATGAAATTTCCTTTAGCTGTATCTTTCTTTTGTAAATCAGAATCGTGTTCTTCTTCATCTATCACAGCTTCTTGGAATATGTATTCGTTTGTTAAAAAATTGATAATCTGTTCGTCATTATCGAAAACTCTGAAGTTTGTGATATTGTGAGGGACAGAAGGCCTGGAAATCAATTCAATTGAGCACTTGTTATTAGTTGGCACCAATCTGGAAGTGGATGTTGCTAATAATTCAGCTGCATAATTTTGCAGTCTAGCAATAGACTTTATATTGAAAGCATCAAAATGCATAATTAAATCCCATACCTGAGCCTGATAACTCTTCAAATGAGGTGAAAGACAGTGAATGGTATCTCTTACCTGTCTCACAACTATTTCTGAGTCGCCAAACACGTTCAGGTACTTAACATTTAAACCGATGGCTTTCTTCAATCCATGGACTAAAGCTTCATATTCAGCATTATTGTTAGTACAGTCAAATTATAACCTACAGGACAAAAGATACTTATTTCTTTCTGGATCCATCAGAACACAATCGGCTCCGGATCCTTCCAAAGTTTTAGAACCATCAAAGTATAATGTCCAAAAAGGATCGTTTGATTCAACTAAGTTAGTATCTTCATGATCTAAGTCAGTGACTAAACTAACTATATTACAGTCAATATCATTAGTCTGAGAAAAATAAAGGAGATCAGACTGTTCATCTGATTCATGGTTAATAGTTTCAGATTGATAATTACTCGGATCAATTTCTAAGAAATAATTTCCCAAAACTGAGGATGAGAAGGCTACAGCTTCATTCTTTCCTTCTAGTTGAGTTACATTTTGTTTCATGTGCGGTTCTCTTAGAACCTTAATCTGATTCTGTCTATTTTGATATGGCAACGACAAATGGGACCAATCAGTTGAAAATTAACCGTTCAACTTTGTGGACCAGTCCCTACTTAGGATCAAACCATAGGCTTCGGGAATGTCAACTACCATTATATTAATGAACTGAAAAACTCTAGAGTCTATTGACAACCTAATGAGGACATCTTTCATTTCCTCGATAACTTTGACAGCAATCCTATCTAACTGAATAATCTAGGCAGGAGATGGAGTTGGTTGACCGTTAATATTTTTACAGATAGATAGTGGCATGACATTTGAAGATGCTCCAAAATCTTCCAGACAATTGTGCACATTGTGATTGAAGATTTCAAAAGTTAAAAGGAACGACAATGTCTGAGATTTGGATTTTCTGCCGATACTGGCCTCATTAATTTTAGGGTCTTCTTGAGTATCTGTTAATGGAGTGTTGGGGTGGGATTGAAGAACATGCAACAACTTGTCTCGTTGCTGGGGAAAACTGCACATATCAAATATTGAAACATTTGCCTTTACTTTCTTTATATCTTCAATGATGTCATATCCCATATCACATTCTTTTACAATTTTAGTTTGATGGTCTATTTCATTCGGTGTGACCTTTGGTTGTTGAACTGTTGTGTCAATGTTAGGCTGCTTGGCCGCTGTTGGGCTAGCTTTAGGTTGTGGTGGAATGACTGTTATGTGTCCTTTAGGTAATTCTTTTGAAATTTTAGGTTTGGGAATAGTCGAGCTTGGAACTGGATCTGCAATGGGACCTTTACTGCGAGTATTAATGTTTACAGCAGAAATTGGGCTTTCCACGGGATCATCTTCTACCAATTCAGTTAAAGGTACCCAATCCCATAGCACCATGGTAGTGTCTGCAGATGGTTCCTCTGGAGGGTCATCTTGATTTGGAATCTGTGAATCCAACATTTGGTTCATGACTAAACTCATAGAGTTAATCCATTGTGGGAAACTCTCTTTCGAGTGTGTCTCTTGATGAAATGTGCAAAAGTGTTCCATCCCTATTTCATTCAGATTTAAAATAGGAGAAGTATTCATAGGTGGATGAGGTTGATCGTTGTCTTCTCTCTTCTTGTAGAATGGTTTGAAAGCATTCCTAGATGTACTAGCTGCTTTATCTTTCTTGAGATCTACAATTTTATTGGACAATTTATGCATCATCTTAACTACATTCTCCATGTCTCCTGATGACTCTTCTTTATTCCTGGTGAGAAGTAAGGTTTTTTTACTAGTTGCTGCTTTTGTTTCTGCATCTAACGCATGTTTGGCAATGCTGTCTGCTTCTTCTTCCACCTTCCTAGCTTCTTCGAAATTTTCTATCAAGGTTGTTTTCTTAGATCTTTTGACGAACATTGCTATAGGCCCTTCAAGTGTTGTTGTATAATATTCAACTAGAGATTCTTTTGCCGGTTTATTTGCTTCACTGAAATTATTCAAGAGTGTTGTGAACCTTTGGTTGAAGTCTTGAACCTTTTCTTTCTTTTCCATTCTCATGGACAACAATTCTTTCATGAGTGTAGCTACAGTCTTTTGATTTCCATACTTCTTTAAGAAACATGTTTCAAATTCTTCCCATCTGGAAATTGAACTAGCTTGTAAGATAAATTACCAGGAAGAAACTTTTGGTTCAAATGTGTATGGGAAAAGCCTACAAACTACATCTTCATGATGTACATTTAAAAGATTCAAGGCTAAATAAAAACTCTTGAGATGATCTTCAGCAGAAATGGCTTTTCCTGGGTCGAATTTAGGCAAGACTTTCTCTACATTTTTAGGCAGATTGTGGAATGGCCTAGCTAAATTTAATGCTCCCCTCCCTCTCCAAGCAGATACAAACATGTTTCTATGTGGAGAATCAGGTGGAGAATTGTGTGGTGAATTAAGTGGAACGTTCTTTGGAGTAACAAGTTCTCCAAGAATTTCTGGATCTGAAAATTTTTCTGGGTTTTCAAGACCGATTTCTTTCAGGGGTTCTGCAATTTCTTCCAAAGTTAAATTTACAAGCTCTTCAAAATTCTGCACAAGAATCGAATCACAGGTGTACTGTTTTTCTTTTTTGGGAGTACTTTTCCTAGGGAGGAAAGTTATTGCGTTTAAACCACCTAGTTGCTTAACATAAGATCGTGTATGTCTTCTTAAATCTTCTATTTCTCCAAAAGGTACAGCATACAACACTTCTTGATGTTCAGAATCAGAGATGGAGTTTTCTTGATTTGTTACCTCAATATTTGGGCTGTCTGAAATTCCTGTTTTAAGCGGGTTTTCAGTAACATTTTTGACAATGGGATATTTTTCTTTATCAGCCATGCACTTCAGGCCCTCCTTCTAGCGCCAAAAACTGTTGATGCCCCGAAGATCGCAGCATCAAGCAGAAAGGGATTCTCCCTGGTAAACTATCCCAATTAGATTGTCCACCGTTTGGTATGGGAAATCTGTCTGGTTAGCGGTTCCAGCTACCGTTAGATTTGGATATTCGATTCTTTTACACCGGTTATGGCCCGATCCACCGTTCTTTTTTATTTTATTGTTATGATGATGTGCAAGTTCCTAAGCTAATTTAATCTAAATGCCGAGCTTGAAACAAATCTGTATCTAAGACTGAAATAAATCTAATCTATCCTTGCAAGGAGCAAAACTGTAAATATGAGTAATATTCTAAAAGAAACATCTAAAGATTAACAGATAGCCATTAAATCGTAAAGATACATCTACAACAAGAGATTAAAGATATAAAAGATAGCTTTTAATCCATATGAAAGCATTCTATTACTCATGTTAGGAGAAACATCATTGCACAGAAAAATGAGTAAGCTCATTCAACACATAGAAATAATTATGAACAACAAAGAAAGATCTCACTGCAAGATGTGAACGCCACAAGAATAATCCAGCGAACATTCAACACTCATTTCTAGGCAAAATATGTCCTCTCCAGGCTCTTATTAGGAAAAATTCACTTTCTTGGAGCCCTATACAAAATAGTTTGTACAAGCCAAGAAAGATTCCCTTCCCCTGCAAAAAGTCCTTACTCTTACTTCTAATCTTCTATTTATATATTTACAAAATGCCCCTTGGGCTGACAAGTGTACCCTAATTCTAGAAGCTCCTTTTTGTTTTCATCGCATCCTTACAAGACCCACAAATACATGGAAGACCTTCCATATAGGACAAAAAATAGGAGCTAGCTGTCCTTTTAAAGCATTTATACAAAAGGTAGAATTTCAGCTTCTCCGTTTTATTAAAACAAAATAAGGATGGTCTATCTATTCTGCTGGGGCTTCTGCCTGCTGACTTGAAGACTTGCCTCCACCAACCGGCTCGCTTGAAATTATCGGGCCATCTATACCTTGAATATATGCGGTCAATTGGTTGATATCTTTTACGATAATCTTGCTGCGAGAAGATATTGTCTCCTTTGATTCTATTTCATGTTTGCGTAGGTCCGATTTGATCAGCGCTTTTCCCTCTATGGCCTCTTTAGTCATCACTTCTAGGAAGTGAATGTGTACTGCAGGATGGCAAATGAACTACTGAAATTCGTCTTGGGTCAATACTTCTATCTTCTTGATGGAAGCTAATCTTTCATCCAGCTCGCACTGCAGCTTGAACAATCAATCTTCTTCCTTTGGGAAATCATAAATGGAGGCAGGAAGAATCAAAAGGCACTTGCTATGTGATTCCCTGAGTGCGGAGTAAACCGAACAACACTTGCGGATCGTCTTCCTGATTTCCAAACTTAGCTTGGTGCCGGAATCCTTGGCGAATTCAAGGATCCCTATATCCACATCCAATTCATCCCCTGTAGCGGTGCGCAAGTGTGAAGGGAGTTGAGATTTTCCTTCTTTCCACTCAGATTGTCATTTCAGCTCCTCTACATAATTTGCAAACTTTTCTTGAGATCTTAGGGCTACGGTTTCAATTGTTGTCATTCTCTTACTCATTTCTTTAATGCTCCAAATCTCTTCTGAGATCAGTACTAGCAGATGATGGATTTTAATCCGCATATCACATGCTTGTTTGCGAAATGTGGACAAATTTTGCTAGTCTTCCGCTGCCTCTTTGAGCTATTTCCCCAATTGTTTCTTTTCTTTAATCATCCCTTCATACTCATGCTGGTGGTGCTGAATTTGCTGAGCTCTGCTTGCTTTGAGTTCCTCCAATTCTGTTATTCAAGCTTTCAGATTCTTCAGTTCATATTCAGAGATAGCCAACTGCATTTCTAAGGAGTTCTTCTCATTTTCAAGCTGGAGAAATCCCGAATTTAGCACCAGATGCTCTCCTAACAACTCATTGTATTTCTCTTTCAATTTGTTTGCTTTCAACACCTCCCTCTTTCTATCATCTATGATCTTAAAGAATTTTTCCCTGTAATGCTTTATCTTATCTTTAAAAAAATCAATATTGGCTTTAGTTGCCTTAGCTGATGCTACAGTGCATTGGGATTGGAACGTGGGGTCGGCATTAGTTCCCTGGACCAATGTTTTCTCTCTTATCCATAATTCATATTGTCCTCCTCGATTTCCAAATTCTTTGTTTTGCCTTCCATTTTATTTATCCTCCTATTAATGATGGCCCTTTTCCGCTCATTGAAATATACAGTATCCAGGTCTGCTACTTTGCGCTGCTTCCTGGGGTTATATTGGGTCAGCGCTAATCTCCCTGAATAGGCACCTTATTCCTGAGTTCCCCTTGGAGTGTATATCAATGGTGGGTCCACCTCCATATCTGTCGGAGTAGATGGCTCCGACTCAGGAGACTTCTCTGTCTGTTCTTTCTCCTTCTCTCCTGCTGACTCTTCTTGCTGTGTTTGCAATCGATCTGCTCCTTCATTCAGGGGCCTTTCTTATTCCTCATGTTGCTGCTTGGAAGCTTTATCTTGGGATACCTGATCTTCTTCTTCCTTCTGGATCCTGGCAGCCTCTTCCTACTGTTTCAACTGAGAGGCTTGCTCCTGCTGCTTCCTTGCAATCTCCTCTTTTTGAAGCTTGTCAGCTAGCTCACCTTGAATTTTTGCTTCTTCTTGGTCTTGTTGCTTCTTGAGAGCTTGCTCTTGGGGAACTCTATCCTGCTCCAATTCTGATGGGTCCCATGATTGTGAGGCCGATGCCTCCCGCTCTCTTTGGATCAAACCGACAGGTTTAGGGCTCAGATCTTTCACAACTTTCTTATTGTAACGCTTTCCTAGCTCAGTTAGGTTGTGGGCGCTCCTGAAGAATTCCTCGTCTCGGTCCACAACATGAGCATATTCAAAGGAGATCTTGAGGTCAAGACAATGCTGGATTACCGCACCATTGGGGTCATGCCTTCTAAAAGGGACTGAGCCAAAATGGAAAACTTCTAAGCCTTGAGTGTAATTTTCCCCATCTCTTGCTCTCGGGAGGCTGTAAGCTCCGATGGTAAATGGCATGGGAGGATACATGCCCTTCCTCCAGTTTGTTAAGAACTTACTTATTGCACTGGTGCTGAAGAGTTGTCTCACAGCCTCCTTTTGAATTACAAAATCTGTAACATACCAAGGGAACATAAATGGCTCATGAGTTCCTCCACTCATCCTGATGTATGTGCCTTCTGAACTGTGATAATAGTCCCCAAATTGTTCAATGATAGGCATTGCATTCTCCAACATACAATCCGGTTCTTGGACAAAAATAAGTTGGTACAATGGCATGATAAACCTTTCGAAAACCATCTTGTAGTGGTTTGTGTATCTACTTGCCCATGTACACTGATAAGCCATGAAGAGAGCTATTTCATTTGACTTCCATGAGCAACCTAAGTCCGGGAATGAATGATTTCTTAATAGGTAGTCAATTAGGTATGAAGACATGAAGATATCTGCCTTCTTTTGGGTTAGTTCTCCTTGGGCTGCTGATAGCTGCGAGGCCAGGCTATCTGAAATTATTTCAGCCCAATTGAAGATGGTTTCTTTCATGGCTATATGAAACATTATCGACACCCATTCGATCTTAAACATATTGCCATTAGGCATGCCGAAGAGCCGAATCAACATCAGGACTATGAGTCTATAAGGGGTCTTTAGGAGGTTGCTTTCATATTCATTGTTCTGCCTTCTCCTAATCTGCCTATCATTTATCGTCATCTTACAGGCAGATTCTAGTGGGTCCATTGGATGTTTTGCTATCCAATCATCGTCTAAACAAGTCCTGGGTGAAGGAAATCTGTAGGCAGCAATGACATGCTTGGGAGAGGAAGATGCGAGGCTCAACCCATTTTTATCATTCATGATCCTTGTGTCGGTCCGGATGTTAGGAATTAACCATCCAATAATTTTAGAACAAGGGAACAGTTCTGGCTGAGTTGTTGCCTTATGCAAAAAGGACCTTCTGATGTTGGAATACATTAGAGCATCCTCTATGGAGGCTGTTGTACTATCTTGTGCCATGATGAATTTGTATAGATCATCCCATTGAAATTCAGGGGCGGAGCTCCCAGAGGAAACACCAGTGGTAGCTTGTGTGTCAGCAAACATCGTCACGAGGGAAGTATCTAATAGGATTTCAACCTCTAAGTTTGAGGTTACTTTCTGCGCTGCCTTCTTCTTTGCTGACTTCCTATGCATGGTAATCCTGTGGTGAGCAAGGCAATGTGAAAAAGACTTTAGTTAGACCATTTCTTCAAGCATTAGCAACACTCTATGGCAGAGCCAAAATATAGCATTTTCACAATATAGAGGCTATCTTAAAAAAAATCATAATTATCTTCATTTCAAACTTAAGATTAATTCAACAATGCCATTCCATGCTAAAAGCAAAGACAAGGCATCATGACAATGTGCAAGATCTTCTTTTGAATCTGCGCCATTCATTTTCAACGTGCAGGTATCCCCTGAATTGTCATACAAACTTGCGCGAGTCTAATGAATATTTCTGCGTCGGTGCCTAAATAGAGCTTTGCGCCGTGCTTGGGATTCTGCGCACACTAAGATTAGTGATATAATGCGCGCTGGGGTACAAGCGAGATCTTATGCGCTAATACCTAGACGTTTCATGCGCGCCGGCACCTAAGATTAGTTGTGTGCCAAGTGATAATGTATTTTCTGCGCTAATGCCCAAAATATTTCGTGCGCCAGCGCCCCAATTTTATCCATGCGCCAAAGCTAAAATCATTCGTGCGCTAGCCCAAACAACTTTGCATGTGCTATCCTAACCTTATTTATGCGCTAGCGCTTAACATTATGCATGCGACATTTACTATGCGTCAGTGTTTAAACATTTCATGTGCCAGCAGTTGATAGTGGAGATTGCGTAGAAGATGGATAAACCTCGCAGCTGTTGGCTTCTATGAGTTAGACTTCGGGATAGCTTATCAGGGTTCTAAGTGGGCACGATGGGTTGATTTAATATATCTTAAGGCAATTTCGGCCGAGCATTGTGGGTTTTACGTGCCCTTGGCGTGAATGACCATTGCTTTCGGTTGAGCAGAGTATGTCGGTGTTCACAAGACGAAACTTTAGCTGCTCAGAAATGAGAAGGATTGGGTTTTACGTGCATTAGATGCTTGGCAGGGAGTTTTTTTTTGCAAACAAAACCTTGGGATGCTGCGGCTTCTACAAGTTTGAGTGAAAAACTCTGCGGCCGCTAAGATACTGCAGGGACGATTAAGGGATATAAAGACGTGAAGGGACTCACTCAAGTTGCTGAGGACATGATGGCCGGACAAATTTCATGCTCGCAGGCGAGGGCAAGGCTTTCAGGCTAGGGTATCAACTCCCCATGTTGGATTGGGTTGAGCGTGAGTTTTAGGAAGCTTGCATGAAAGGACAAAATACTTTTCTTAGCTTTGGTGTCCAGATTGTGGCGAATGACCAAGTGGCTTAAAACATATCTCTAATGCTAGTCCAATCCACAAACGTTATGGCCAGAGCAGGGCAAGTAATTCATACTTTTAGAAAACAGAGACTCTACTCATGGAAGAAGAGCTTAAACAAAAACCAGCTATTACGCAACCAAGAAAAACATAGAAAAAACTTTCAAATGCGGTCGTGGAGAGATGCGGGTTTTGCTTGGAAAATGAAAGCTCTGTGAGGAAAACTAGGGATGCCGAAAACGCAACAGAGGGAAAAGACTTATGTGCCTATGAGATAGGGCCATCTCTGCCCTGGTTTGCATGCATCGACCTCGTATCCTCATTACTTCAAAGTAGAGGGTGAAAGCTTAGGCTGTGCTCTCCAGGAACCCTTTACATAGTATGTAAGACGACAACATTCTATTTAACCGGGTAGAAACCCCCGAAACAATGAGATGAATAGGGAGAAGTGCCTACCTGGAAGATTGGAAGGTTCTCTGAAGGCTGGAGTTTGTCCCGAAACAGGTAATGGCTTCTGTAGGTGCTTAGCGAATGACAACAACTTTCGAACTGTGAGTCCCAAGTAGCGAGTGTAAATGTTATGGTGAGTTTCAAAACGTTTTGGATACATTAAATAGGGTGGAGATTAATGTCACATATGTCCAAAGATGGCAGGGTTATGAGCACGGGGCTCAAGAAATCTATCATTAAGAGTGGCACATGGCCTCATTAAAGGTCCTACAAACTCCGACGGTGCACAATGATCGAGGAGATCTTTTCATGCCGAGCACCGATTTAACTTTCGCTCCAAGCGAGGAGAGTAATCTTTTGCGCTATGTGCTAAGCACACATTCAAAGATAAACCTTGCACTCAAGCGGTGATCCTAGCATTAGGGTTGCACTCATAAAACTACGCCAAACATGGGTTATTGTGAAAGACAAAACATAGATTTGCAAACGGGAAGGATAAGCATATCTCCTGCACTTGTGGCACAAACTCTATCACCACGATCTGCGCTGGGGAGGAACACACCAACTTTAAATTCTCCTAAGAAGGTTAAGCGCAGCTCCAAGGCGGGGAAGATAATGATAATTCTTGCACCTTTGGCGACCGAGAAAAGGTTATCTCTCGCACTAATGGTGGCTGGCTTATTGTTCATAATGTGCACCAAAAAGGCTTGGGGCTTTCCAAAAGGGGGTGGCTAAGTTAGAGCTAAAGTCTGCGCCGAGTGAGGAACTCACGGTTAGAGGCGTGTCAAAGCGGCGGAGGACTTAAGGCTAAAACCTGCGCTACAGCGGGTGAGTTAAGACCAAAATCTGCAATGAAGGAAAATAATGACTTTTCCTTAGAAAAATGAGAAAACGCTTTTGGAAGCAGGTGATGAAATTCTGCCTAGTTAGAGAAAAAAAGAGCAGAAAGATAAAGTAAAAAACTTGCTACAAAAGTGTTGAAGGGAAGGGCCCCAAATAACTTCAAAATTTTGGGGAAGGATGTTGCAGCAACAACACTCTTAAACACAGGTTTTATTTATCCTGTCCCATTGATGGATTTGGTCTCAAACGTCGTTCCTGTGAACAAAAAGCAGGGCACCATTCGCGTCTGTGTTGATTATTAGGACCTTAACCGAGCTTGTCCAAAAGACAACTACCTGACCCCCTTCATCGACCAGATCATCGACAACTGTGCTAGAAGCGTCATTTTCTCATTCATGGATGGCTTTTCTGGTTACAACCAGATTGAGATCAACCCAGCCGACCAAGATAAGACGGATTTCATCTGCCCATGGGGTACATTTGCATACCGCAAGCTCCCATTTGGCATTAAAAATGTTGGCGTCACGTTTCAGTGAGCTATGTTGTATGCCTTCCATGATGTTAGGGACTTTGTGGAAGCTTACCTAGATGATCTCCCTGCTCATTCAAAGTAGCACAAATTCCACATTGATCATCTGATGGCCATTTTCCTCAGATGCAGATAGTACAATATCCGACTGAATCCTCATAAGTGTATCTTTTGCATTGAGTTCGGATGGCTCTTAGGATTTATCGTTTCGAAGGATGGGATCTGCATTGATCCCTTAAAGGTGGAGGCCATCATCAACCTACCACCCCCGACTGATGTTACGACACTTAAAAGTATCCAAGGGAAGGAAACTTATTTAAGACGTTTTGTTTGCAATTTTGCAGAGAAGACTCAGGGGTATATGAGACTGCTCAAGAACGACGTCCTGTTCATTTGGGACGACCAAGCTCAAAAATCCTTCGATAGTATCAAACATGCCATCACGCATGCCCTCGTGCTCCAACCGCCTAATTATTATCGAGATTACATCTTATATCTCGCCGCTTCTGCTACCACTATCGCCATGGTTTTGGTATAGGAGGATCAAAATGCCTAGGAACATGTAATATACTATGCAAGTAAGGGCCTAGCCAACGCTGAAACTAGATATTCACATGTTGAAAAACTCGCATTCACGGCGGTCATCGCCATCCAGAAGTTCTGAAACTATATCTTGCTTCGCACCACCACTATCATTGTCGACTCGAACCCCATGTACCACGTATTGACACGTCAGGTGCTTGGGGGAAAGTATTCACACTGGATCGTGATACTGCAAGAATTTGATCTTCTTTTTGAGAAAGCCAAGTCAAAGAAGTCTTTGGTGTTTTCCGAGCTCATTTGCAACCTTCCCCGACCTGATGCAAAAGTTGAGCACAATGACTCCTTTCTGGATGAATCATTGTTTCTCATCAGTACGACTGACCCATGGTATGGAGATATCTTATTGTATCTTCAAACCCAATGCTTCGATCCTCAACTATCTCGCGGCGACCATCGTAAGATACGTCACCATGCAAAGTATTATTTGATCATCAATGATACTTTGTATTGCCGTGGAATTGATTCAATTCTTCGATGTTGTCTCACTCACGATGAGGATGAACGCGTTCTCAATGACTGTCACGCTGGGGCATGTGGCGGTCACCTCTCTGGGATGGCTACAACCCAGAAGATTTTTCATGTAGGATATTACTGGCCGACCATCTTCAAAGATTGCATTGAGGCCGTTAAGAAATGTCCTCCTTGCCAACACTTCCATATGAAGAAGCGCACTCATCCTGCCCCATTACATATGGTTATTGCCGTGAGCCCCTTCGCAAAATGGGGCATTGATTTTATGCATTGTAAGCCTACCTCGTCCGGGGGGCATAGTTACATAATTGTAGCTATGGATTACTTTACAAAGTGGGCCGAAGCTATGCCTACATACCAGAACGATGGCAAAACCGCTGCACTCTTCATGTTCAATCATGTAATAGCCTGGTTCAGAGTTCCCTAGGCAATTGTTACCAATCATGGTTCCCATTTCCAGAACCATATGGTTGATGAACTGAGCGATAGGTTGGGTTTTCGCCATGAAATATTCAACACCCTAATACCCGCAGTCCAATGGACAGGTCGAGGCCATTAACAAGGTCTTGAAAACTATGGTCCAAAGGATGGTAGGGACACATAAGTCCAATTGTAATAACATGATCTTTTCAGCATTATGGGCCTACCGAACTTCCGTCAAAACCACCACAGGCTTCACTCCTTTCCAATTGGTATATGGATTGGAGGTTGTACTACCGATAGAGTGCGAAATTCCATCTCTACAACTCATTGTCGAACTTCTTCCTAACACTACTACCGAGGAAGAACATCTCTTCCACTTAGAAAAACTTGACGAGTCCTGCCGAAACGCATAAGTCAGTTGAACCTCGTATCTTTAACAAGGGTGACCTGGTTCTCACTTATGACCAGAAGCACGAGAAACTAGGAGCAGGGAAGTTCGAGTCCATGTGGCATGGACCTTACGTTATAAAACGTGTGTTGGAAAAAGGTGCTTAAGAGCTTGAAGACTATGATGAAAACTCTTTGGGTGAACCCTGCAATGGGCTTTACCTGAAGAGATACTATGCTTGATATCTCATGCATAGACTTGCTTATATATACTATACATGGCGTGTTTTTGTGTGGTGTGACGCATTTCTTGTCGAGTGTCTTTTGATCTTGTTTTCACTTCTTATACCATGTTCTATCTACGTGTGCAGATGGAAACGTACTATGGATTCACGGACGGTGCCAACCAGCATACCCGTAACCTTGCTTCGGCAGCTTGGGTGCTATATTCCCCAATAGGTGAGCTCATTAGCTCAGAAGGAAATTGCCTAGGGTTTGCGACCAACAATGCTACAGAATATCAGGCAGTAATTGGAACCCTAGCTAGCGCCATTTCCTTGGGTATGAACCACATTGTCATTCACATGGATTCTCAATTAGTGGTTTCCCATCTTAACCGGGTCTATGCCATCCGTGATCCGACCTTACTCTGTCTCTTCAGACGAGTACGTCTCCTGGAAAGGTCATTTGAATTCGTTCAATACATACACATTCCACGAGAGTTAAACACAGTTGCTGACTCAATGGCCAACTTCATTTTGGATTGGTACATCACACACACATAATATCCATAATATGTAAAAGCATTCATGACATGTAAATACAATGTATAGAAGCAAACATGTAAACAAGATCACATCACTAATCATTTTTGAAAAACACATAATGTATAAATCACCGATAATGTCTGTATATATATATATATCGCTCAAAAGTAGTGCTACTACAAAATCTGAAGCACGGTGGCTTTCAGTGAGTCTCTACAAAAATATGAAGCATCGTAGCTTTAAGTAGTACAAAATCTGAGGCCTCTAAGCTCTTAGTACAAGTATAGAAGTGTCATCAGGCTTGACGCCTGACCCATACACCACCCCTAGCTCGAACAGCTCGCTGTCACTAGGTGAGGAAACAGTCCACGGTCTGAGCCACCTTGCGGAGTAAGGAATTGAAGCGCACAGACGCTCCAACCCCAAATCTCTGCATGGGCCTCGGTACTTCATCAATAGCTAGCTCCAGTACCTCCACGGTCAGCTAGGATAGGTTCCTGTACACCTCCTCCATCTCCTCGATGGCAGCATGAGCACCTGCATGAACAACTGCCTCCCCGCCTCTGTCTCTCCTCGCCAGAAGGGAGAGACCCACTGGCCGTACGGGATCCACATCTACACACACATATTATGTACTTGTCAGCACTACATAAAAAAAATGATATAATATACAAAACTAAAAATACAAGGGTAGTTTTTTTCTCACCTATGTCACCCCATGCTGCACCCTCGGGTAGCACCAAGTCAGGATCCTCTCAGAAGTCCGTGCCGCTGTATGGAAAGTCCTCGACCATAAGTAACTGGCCCTATATCCAACTGAAGAACTCGGGACCAAAGCTAATGATGGGCCCGCCACCATGATGGGTCATGACCTCAGCCCATATGAGCATGTGGGGATCCCTGGGCTCCCTGTCATCAGGTAGAAACTGCGGACGTAGAAGAGGAATTCACTCTAAGAGGAATGATACTATGATCGATCCATACCCAAACTGCTTGAGCTCCCCTCGCCGACACTTGGTCAGCTGAGCTTGGAAGTTTACGAGGAGACCCTCGCACTAGTTGAAAACCATGGGGGACATACAGTCCTCCGCATACAGCATCTAGGTCCGAGTAGCCGTGTGTGGGGCTTGGATACCTGCCACCCTAGTAATGGTAAGCAATATGGTCCGCAGTGGGTGGCTCACCACATCCCTGATGAGAATCTTCCCACTGGAAGGTAGAGAGATAGCGATACAGTGCTGCGATATCATGTCCTCAACTGTACGATTACTGGCCTGTGTTCCAGTAAGATGTACAGTGTCCCCTCTTCGGGACAAACCGCTAAGAAAGTAGATATCCTCAATGTCTATTGTGAGGATATTATCACCAACCACAAAGTATTGTTGGGCCACATCCAAACTCTGGAGCATGTGTGTCAGTAGTGGGATCTGGGATCTCATCCCCTGGATATCAAAGAACTTGAGTAACCCGCAGTTTCTCAAAGCTTCCACGCATTGTGGATCGTTCGCAGCTTGTTCATCTTCTACTTCATGTTCTCTTTCTCCCCACTCCAATACCATATTGGCTAGTTGGTAACCTGCCAAGAAGGACATTTAAACATTGTTAGGTCCTACTTCAAACCTCAGAAGTCCATTTTTAGAATTCTTTTTGATGTTTGGATTATGGTTCTCCACCGTCACACCGTACGTTTAGGTATAGTGCGATGACATCACACCTCTCGCATTCGAGGCTTGCGACGACTCGGTCTCATCGTAGGTCCCGAAAGGACAACCTACGATGAGCCGAGGGCGCATGAAGCCCTCCATAACACCATCAAAAACCCAAAAAATGGACCTAAAAGCAAAAACTAAACCACTGGAAAGTGGTTGGATGAAGTTTAGGCCTACCTGATCTGGACGGTTGGTGAAATGGCATATCGTAGCTCCTAAAATCGGCAAAGGAAGTTTTGGCTCCAAATTGGTACTTCTCCACCCAAATTGGCAATTGAAACAATGTTTTCTATTTTTGGCCCATATTTCTATTTATAAATAGAATGGAATATTATTTTTCAAATATTTTGATGCTTTTGGGCCATTTACTATAGTTTCAACCGTTTGTCATTATATTTGGGGATATTTGACACTTTCTCTAGTGTACAGGAGTCGTAAAGTGGTCTTTTGTGCCGTTTCTCGCATCACCAACGGTAACTACAGGTATGAACACCCCTTTTAATGTTTTGTCATTATTATTTTTGGTTAGTCATAATTATTGCATGAGGACGAGTTTACTCTTCGTTTGTTCTCTTACTCACGAAACCATGAGAGCAAGTACCGAGTTATGATTTATCACTTTTCTAGGCTTGTTAAACTCCCACGGAAAAGGATACCCCCTGAAGTCTATCGTTAATCTCTTTTCAGGCTCTCAAAAAATGAAAAGATTGCCAAGCGAACTTGTCACATTCACGCTTGTTAAAGTATTTGAATGGTTGTCTTCCTAGTGATAGTTTACCCCTTTTTTGGACCAGGAGGTACTAATTATGAAAAAGGTATACTCCAGCCAATCATGACTGGAAGAGTCCTCTCCCGTGTTGTTTTACCCTTTTTCAGGCGATGAGGCTAACTTTACGAAAAAGGACTGTTGGAGTCTTCTTTAGTTCTTTTCAGACTCTTTAAACACGAAATGACGACCGAGTTTACCTTCTATGGGCTCGTTAAAATTTTCACATTGAAGGGACCATCATGGGACAAACCCCTCCTATCCTAGGTTCGGAAAATATTTGGGATTGGACTCATCTATGAGATGAGCTATACCGAGCATGTGGTTACCCTCATCAAGCTCGTAAAAAACACATGAGGCACTCATCGTTCATGATGGGGAAAAAGGAAAGTGTTTGTGTTACATACCTTAGTGGCAGTATATAGTCATTCTTGAACATGGCACTCATCTGCATTTGCATACAATACTTGGGTCATTTGTTTGTCTATGAGTCCCTGCTTACTTTCTGAGTCTTGTTACTCCTCTGAGTCATTCGGAGAAAGATTCCACTATCAGTTGCATTAGAAGTTTGCGTCATTCTCATTATGTCAATACTGCCAAGTCATGCCATGCCCATGTTAAAGAACATGTTCACCATTCATCATCTATAGTCAGTACACACATCGTCATGCCGTTGTTACTTTGAGTTAGTCTCAAATGTTACTGTACCATCCGATCCAATCTACACATTTTTTGTCGTGTTTCATGTCGATGGATGGGGGATTCATTATGGCCCTTCTTTGATGGATTCATCCTTGTCGACTTCAACACATCATTCAAGGATTGAATCTAGAAACCAACCAAGTACCTTGGCCCTGCATGCCTCAATGGTAGGTTACTTTGCTTTCATCATGAGTCTACATCATTGAATCTTGATTGAAATATTTCATCTTGCGTTCGACTTCAAATAATTTATTCACGCTCGATGATATGTACTGTGATACCTTGGGAATCATTGACATCAATGGTGATCTCCCTCGCACTTGTTAATGGTTTTCATCAATGACTAGTAATCAAGTGGTTTCTACCATGTTTGACGTCAAGACATTTGTAATCACATGGATAGATTCGTATCATTGTGGGTTCAGCTTGAAGACCCTGGGGAGTCATGTTTTACCTAGGTTGCGATGGAGTTTGTATTGATCATATTACACGGATCCACTTTTGTATTGGTCATGGCTGTGTTATCATCTCATCATGGATCTACGCTTGTGTCTAGTAGCCATGATTGTGTTCAATCGGTCATTACTATCATGGATTTGCAATGTATTGGTCGGCAGCCATGTTGTACTTCATATGAGATTGTCAGTTCAGAGTCAATTGTACCGCAGCAGTGTCCTTCGTCCGACGAGTCTATTGCCATTACTTCTTTCAAAGCACTTCACCTATACATCCTTAACAACTTCATGCTTTGGGGGGCATTTTGTTACACCCAAAATCTACTCATCATAAGATTTAGTGTATACACCCCTAAAGATACTTGGGTTAAGTAATCATCCTGGGAGGATTTGCACCCCATTGTGCTAGGTTTTGAAGGGTCGTCGTAGGTTTCACACTAGCAACATGCGATGTCACAACTTGCTCCACTGCAGGGTGTGATGAGGTCAGTTAATGGGAAAAAATAGCTTATTCGAGACCCTTCTCGAAACTTGCTCATTTAGGGGCTTATCCTTGACCTCTAGGGGTGCTGGTACTCGACCCCTAACTCTTTGGGAGGATCCCCTATCTCTCTGCTACAATCTCTCAACCTATCCTATCCATATCCTATCCACTTATTCCTATATAAGTGAAGCTCACTCCCATCCCAAAGGGAGGAAGACTATGGTATATACATGTTGGTGAAATCTCTCTAAGAACACCTCCACTCACCTCTTGGACAACTCATACTTCCTTGGAAGGATATGGCAATTGGCTTCGTCTGAGAAGGGCTACAACGTTAAGCCTTGGTTGTGGTTCTATGTCGCTATCATGTACTCCTCTATTTACAGTAATACAAATGCTTTCCACCAATATTGTTCATGTGTGCAATGATATTGAGTAGTTTACCTGCTTAACTGTTTACTTAGATTGCTTATTGTATCGATGTCTTTTATTGTTTTCTCTTGTTTCTTGTCTTGACAGGTCTTGTAGCTTGGATCTGACAACCGCGGGACATGGAGAAACATTTAGGAGAAAGGATTGCGTAGTAAAAAGGTAAGACATCTAGTACTTGATCCTTAAGTAGATCTAGGAAATGCATTGGTAGTCTGTTCTATTTTTTCTAGACTCACATTGAGCTAGGGAGATCCTGCTCGTGTCCGCTCGAGTGGATTGTCCGATAACAAAAAGAAGCCGACAGGTGAGTTGAAGCTGACAGACAGTATGGTTGACATGGAAGTTTACTATAGCATGTCAGAAGGACGCATGGAAGTTAAGGAGAGTACCTGGAAACAGTTCAGGGTTGCTAAGGAAGTTAATGGCAGTTATTGTAGGTGGGTGAAGGCATGACAGACGTCGTCATAGGAAGAGGCCGTGCAACATGGTTGGGGCGTTGACAGTTGCTGGTCTGCAGGATATGAGAAGATCGATAGGCAAAGGATACATGTCTCGGGGATCGCAGTGGTATCAGGAACCACAGTAGCAGATTAGAAGACCAGGAAGCTGGGATTGGTTGGGGGACTTAGCATTTTGGCATCGAAGTAGACCAGAGTTCAAGGAGAAGATTGGTAGACTGGAGAGAACAATTCAAAAACTTGCGAACAAGAGAGATCAAGCCATAGCTCAGAGTTCATCAGCGAACCAGGAGAGGGTGAGGTCGACACACTGAGAGGGAACATAGTTACTTCTGTATTGTATTTGGCTAAGGCCGACAATCGTTAGTTATTTCCTTGCAGTTTGCATTGTAACCATTTTCAGAGAAGTAATACAAGCCAGCTTCTGGCATGCTGTTTCCATCTTGTCCATGTGAAAGTGTGTGTTGTGTGTATTGTTAACAAAGAACCTTAGTGTGTAAGGCACCTTGCGTTAGGTGGTATCAAAGCTATAGAATCCTGAGAGATGAAGGATAGCTATATTAGAGTGGGAAGTGTATTCTGCGTGCAGAAGAACATCAGTGGTATTAAGCCTACAAGTGCGTTCAACAGCTCCAGCTGAGGTTGGTTAGAGTTTTGCACGACTTATTGAATTCTAGTTGCAATTGGATGAGTGGGAGTTTCAATCGAGGTTGAAAATGGATCTCAGAGGCATTAATGTCCGAGGATGAAGAGCGTGTGGTGCAACAGTCATAGTTGACTATGAGATGTTCAACGAGTGCATCCGAACAATGCAAACTTTGACAAATCAAGTCGCATCGATCAAACAAAGCCAAAGGCGTAGTTGTATTATGGATGGTTAGACCACAACGATGAGGAAGTCGAAGAAGTGGAACCATAGGAAGCAACGGGATATGAACCATAAGAAATACTCATCAAGCTTCTGAGGTATATGAGAGGTCATACCAAGATAGATGCGCATACCTGCTCAGGAAGTCTAGACCCAGAAGAATTGATCGGCTGGTTCAGAGAGATGGATAAATACTTCAACATAGAGTAGATCAAGGATCCTAAATGGGTTAAGACTGCATGTCTGAGGTTGAAGGGTCATGCCTCATTGTGGTGGGACAATGTACAGGCTGACAAGGTCAAGAAAGGCAAGGAGAAAATCAAGTCTTGGGATAGGATGGTCACCAAGTTGAAAGGTGACTATGTGATTTCCTTGTTTTGGAAATTGCAGAACTTTCGACAAAAAGAGATGACCGTGAAGGAGTACATGGAAGAGTTCTACAGATTTTCGATTCGGTCCGGGAAAGCCAACAAAGGAGAAGAAGTCATCGCTAGGTATGTGAACGGCTTGAAATCTTCCATTCAGGACTAATTGAGCATGTCAAGATTCAAAGCAGTGGGTGAAGCCTACCAGTTAGCTCTGAAGGCAGAAGAGAAATTGTTGAGGAAATTTGCAACGACTGGAGGAAGGATAACTAGTCAGGGTGCGAGGATTGTTTTCACGAAAGGCCAAAGTAGCGGTTACAAAAAGTAATCTGTCGAAGAAAGTCGAAGGACAGAAGGGACATTGACAAGGGAAAATGCACAAGAGAACTGACGCGGTGGTCGTGAGACTCGTGGTCGAGGTGCATATGGTCGAAGTGGTCCATATGATAGAAAAGGAGCTAACAGACCAACCATAATCTGTTACTAGTGTCATTGAGCGAGACACAAGGCATATGAATGCCAAGATAACCTACATGTTACAGAGGAGTCAAAACCCAAACGTTGAAGAGATGAGCGAGTCGACGAGGGGGAAGAGTCAGCATCCGACGACAGTGAGGATGGTAAGATGAAAAGTCGAGACATGACATCCAGTAAGACATTGGTTTTGGACGACAGACGCGATGAGCAAGAGCTGGCATAGCGAAAGGAAATCTTTCGAACGAAAGTGCAGATCAGGAAATGGCGTTGCAAGACCATGGTTGATGGTGCAAGCACTGAGAATCTTGTGTCGACAGAAGTGATTGACAAAGCAAAGTTGAAATGTCGGGAACACCCACACCCATACAAGATCTCATGGTTGAATAAGGGGAATCATGTAAAGGTGACCAAACAGTGCCTGATCAACTTCAGAGTTGAAGGATTTGAAGATAGTGTATTGTGCGACGTAATCCCAATGGACGCATGCCATCTATTGTTAAGGAGACCATGGTAGTATGATCCGAAAATGATCTATGATGGTCGAGACAACACATTCACAGTGTGGAAAAATGGCATGAAAAGGACTCTTAAGCTGAAGCCGTAGGAGCAGGCTAGCTGTAAGCACGGTGAGAGCAACTTCTGGGAGAAACAAGTGCTGACGTGTTCAATGAAATGATTCCTTGCAGAGGAGGAAAAGTAGTCTAGGTGTTATGTTATCATTCAGAAAGGACCATGTGTCGAGAGAATGAAAATGGAGGAGAAAATTCCATTCGAAGTCGGAAATATGCTCGAAGCGTTTAGGAGCATAGTGGTCAATGAGACACCGACGGGATTGCCGCCGACAAGGACCATATCCCATTAGATCGACTTGATTCCAGGGTCGAGTCTTCCAAACAAAGCACCGCATAGGATGAGTTCGACGGAAGGTCAGGAACTCAACCAACAGTTAGAGGAGTTGTTGGACAGAGGGTTGATCAAGGAGAGTCTGATCCCATGCACTGTACCAACAGTATTAGCTCTGAAGAAGGGTGGAGAATGGAGAATGTGCATAGAATCCAGATCCATCAACAGGATCATGATCAAGTATTGGTTTCCATTTTCGTGAATGGACGACTTGCTGGATTTCCTGAGTGGAGCGAAGTACTTCACAAAGATAGACCTGGAGAGTGGTTATCACCATATTTGGGTTAGAGAAGGAGATGAATAGAAGGAAACATTCAAGACAAAGGAAGGGTTGTATGAGTGGTTAGTCATGCCATTTGGATTGACTAATGCTCCCAGTACATTCATGCAGTTGATGAATGAGGTACTGAAGCCATTTTTGGGAAAGTTTATCGTAGTCTACTTAGACAACATTATGATTTTCAGTCGAACCAAGACACAACACTTGGAGCACATTTGACAGGTATTGCAGAAGTTGCAGGGAGAGAAGCTGATGATAAACCTGCAAAAGTGTTTCTTCATGAAAGAAGAACTGGTTTACTTGGAATTCGTAATCTCAGGTAAAGGGTTGGTGATGGACCCAGAAAAGGTGAAAGCAATATTGGATTGGCTGAAACTGAGAAGTACGATGGGAGTAAGGAGTTTCCATGGACTTGCCAGTTTCTACAGGAAGTTCATCCAAGGATTTAGTCGGATTTGTGCACCTTTGATAGAGTGCATGAAGAAAGGGGAGTTCAAGTGGATGGAGGATGCCCAGCGAGCTTTCGACAAGTTGAAGGAAAAATTCATTGAGATCCCAGTGTTAGCACTCCCAAATTTTGACAAAGTTTTCCAGGTCGATTGCGACACAAGTGGAACAACAATTGGAACAGTGTTGAGCCAGGAGGGCCGACCAATTGCATTCTTCAGTGAGAAATTGAATGATGCAGAGCAGAAATATTCGGTCTATGAATAGGAATTCTATGCTATTGTCCAAGCATTGAAGAAGTGGAGGCATTATTTGTTGCCAAAGGAATTTTTGTTGTACACAGATCACCAAGCACTGAGGTATCTGAATACTCAGTTGAAGTTAAATCAGTGGCACATGAAATGGGTCAAATTCCTTCATGGATATACATTCATGTTGTGACATAGGTCAGGCAAGTCGAATAAGGTTATCGATGCGCTGAGTCGAAGAGTTGCATTGCTGAAAACGACAATAGTTCAGGCAACAAGAATATAGTCGGTGAAGATAGAGTACGAGACCGACGGGGATTTTACGAAAGCATGGAAAGCTTGTTGTGAACCATGGAGTGTCGATAGAACTCTGTACTTGGATTATTTTGTCCAAGAAGGATACCTGCTAAGGGGAAATTAGTTGTGTATTCTCAGAGGATCAGTTAGAGAGAACCTAATCTGAGAGTTGCATAGCGACGGATTAGCAAGTCATTTTGGCATCGACAAGACCAGAGCATTGGTCAAAGAAAAGTTTTATTGGCCAGGGATGATGACATATGTCGGAAAGTGGGTTCGACAATGTAGAGTTTGCCAGTTGGCAAAAGGGAAAAGTCAGAACACGGGGTTGTATACACCGTTGTCGGTACCGAATACCCCATGGGATCATCTTAGCATGGATTTTGTTTTAGGATTGCCGAAGATGTAGCAAGGGAGCGACTGAATCTTTGTTGTAGTTGATAAATTTTTGAAAATGGCACACTTTATTCCATGTAAGAAGATAAGTGACGGCACAGGCATTGTTGTACTATTCTTCAAGGAAGTAGTCAAATTTCATGGGTTTCCAAAGAGTATCACGTCAGATCGAGATACCAAGTTTATAGGGAATTTCTGGAGAGCCCTATGGAAGAAATTGGACACAAGGTTGCATTTTAGCTCGACATATCATCTGTAGACAGACAGATAGACCGAGGTGGTGAACAGAAGTTTGGGAAACCTTCTGAGATGTTTGATGGCCGACAGACCTAAGCAGTGGGAGAACCTGTTGGCGCAAGCAGAGTTTGCATACAACAATTCTGTGAATCGGTTGACAGGTTTGAGCCCATTCCATATTGTTCAGGGAAGAAGCCCACATGGAGTGATGGATTTGGTCGAGTTACCGACAAAAATCATGAAAAGAGCAGATGTAGAGTCATTTACAGAGCATATGAAAGAAGTGTGAAAGCACATAGAGAAGAGTAACGTGGTATACAAGTTGAGAGCCGGCAGGAAAAAGAGACTACAGTCGTTCATCGAAGGAAACTTGGTCTATACACATTTGCAGAAGGAAATATTTCCGATAGGGACATATAACAAGCTGAATCTAAAGAAGATTGGACCGTGTAATATTTTGAAGAAGATTTTGGACAATGCTTATGTGTTGGAGTTGCCGAATGACTTGAGCATTTCATCAACGTTCAATGTCTCAAATTTGTACCAGTTCGAAGAAGGTTCAAGCAGTGGAAGTGCATAAGTGTCGAAGATAGACTGGACAGAGCAGATTCTAGATCGACAGAAGGAAGAAATCGCAGAAGTAATAGAGGAACGCAAAGTCGGGCGTATGCGCAGTTCATGAAGGAAGGAATACTTGGTGCGATGGAAAGGAAATGAGTTGTAGGAGGCAACATGGATTTTCAAAGAAGAGTTCAGGAGACTGATGGAGAAGTCAAGATATTTTTCACCTAGGGAGTCTGATGCAGGAGCATCGAGGCCTAGATAGATCAGTCAAATTTAGTCGACATAAGGGATTCAACCAGAGGGATTGTCGATGACAGCTAGTGCAAGAAGCATATTGACTTGTCGAAGTCAATAAGTTGAGCTGGAAACTGTCGAAGCAGTCAGAAGGAGTGCGAAGGTCGAGAGTTGCGACATGTCAATGTTCGATAGACGACAGGAAGGGCATAAGGTGTCAATAGGTCGACATTCATTGAACTACGACTCCGACAGGTTTGGGCATGAGCCAAGCGAGGAGGAAGGGGTGGAATGGCGAAGCCTTGGTTTTTGAATGAAGCCGACAAGTGAGTCAAAGCTGATAGAAAATATGGTCGACATGATGGTTTACTGTAGCATGTCAGAAGGATGCATGGAAGTCAAGGAGAGTACTTGGCAACAGTTTAGGGTTGCTAAGGAAGTTAATGGCAGTTATTGCAGGTGGCTTAAGGCATGACAGATGTTGTTACGGGAAGAGGCTGTGCAGCATGGTTGGGGCGCTGAAAGTTACAGGTCTGCAGGATCTGAGAAGATCGATAGGAAGAGGATGCGTGTCTTGGGGATCGCAGTGGTCTCAGGAACTGCATCAATAGAGTAGAAGACCAGGAAGCTAGGATCGGTTGGGGGACTTAGCATTTTGGCATTGAATCAGAGCAGAGTTTGGGGAGAATATTGGCAGACTGGAGAGAAAAATTACACAACTTCCTAACCAGAGAGATCGAGCCATAGATCAGAGTTCAGCAGCGGACTAGGAGAGGGTGAGGTCGACACACTGAGAGAGCACATAGTTACTTCTATATTGTATTTGGCTAAGGCCGACAATCGTTAATTATTTCCTTGCAGTTTGCATTGTAACCATTTTTAGAGAAGTAATATAAGCTATCTTCTGGCATGTTGTTTTCATCTTGTCCATGTGAACGTTTGTGTTGTGTGTATTGTTAAGCAAGAACCTTAGCGTATAAGGTGGCTTGCGTCAGGATATTATCTATCACAACCCATCCTCAATACTAACCATTTTCACTATCAAGAAATGGTTAATTCAACATAGAGTTAGCAGCATTTACATTAACATTTTTTTAGATCTTTCCTAAATTCTACAATCAAAACAATGTGACCCAATTTCACATAAAATTCCCAATCCTCTATCAATCTATCTATGAAGAATACAAAGGAACATAATTGAAGGTAACATACACACTTGTCTCATTTGCAATAATGGGTTTATTATATTACAAATTATACCTCAAGTTTACAAGAGTTTGAAAATCAAGCTAATGGTATAAATATGCTTAGAAGGCAAACATTTAGTAGCTATATCAAGCAACAAAGTAAACAAATGGCTTCTAGGAAAATAAATCTCATCAATTGACCAAACATTACTTTTCCTACCATATACTCATGAGAAATATTAGTTAATTCAACAAACACTACAAGGAGGAATGTGACAAACAAGAACATGGGAAACTACTATGCATGAGGGATTTGCAAGAGAAAAATAAAGTTATAAGACAATCGATAACTAAAAAAAAAGGAAATGACCACTGAGAAAAACCAAGGAGTTTTCTTCAAGATTTTAATCAAATGCTACCTTGAAGAAAGGCTAGCCACCTCTACCAGTAGTGAAGAATAGATGCAACATAAAAAACATAGTAGAAGGCTATCATATTTAGGAAATGCACAAAACCCATAAAATACACAAAAGGATTTGCCTAATCAAACATATACAAAATCTTATACAACTCATATATCCTAGACTTCCAAATAGCTCTTGTAGTAATGGTCACGTAACTAGAAGTTGCTAAAGACAAGTTACTAGATCATTATACATACCATTTACAAGTTTGTACATCTCTTATTTAGTAAAACTAGAACACCAATAGAGGGTCATAAAGGGTAGGTATCAACAAGTATCTAGTGAAGTCGTAACTATTCAAGTAATGGGGCTATTATATAGTGGAAAACAGATACTGTAAATCCTATGAACTCCTTTCTAGAAATGATTTTGTAAAAGCGAGGAAGGTAGATATATGTGCCATCTATATTCCTTGAAGGCAATGACTCATTGACATAATAGTAGCTTTCTAGACTTTCATATCCAGTATGTCATTCTAAAATTTCAGTAATGCTAAACTTGATTCGACCATATGAACCACTCAATAAGACAAATCCATAATCACACCATCACATGTATAAAAGAATTAATTGGTAGATTAACTACAAGGAATGATGGATGGCACATTAAAAATTACTTGACATCTATCCCAGCTCAGATGATAAATTAAATTTCATTTAAGATCTCTTATCCTAATAATATATTAGAATACATCTATTAATGGTTTTCAAGCCCTTCAAGAGAAACTTTCTTCTTATATATTTCAATCATGTGTATTCAACTTGTATTTACCAGTAAAATGGTATCTTTAATCTTGACCATACTAAATTCTATAGCAACTCTGATGTAGGTCTTCTATGTCACTCTATATAGATTTCAAACGCAAATTTAAACAACGTCATTCAAATCATACCAAGCAATTGATAAAATGAGTTATTTTACCTTCATGTATGGAATCAAGTTAAATAATTGTGCCAAACATAATAAGTCACCTTGCAATTAAGTTTCCAACACTGGGTAGTGACTTACCCTACCAAATTGTTCTATGAACACATAATTTAATAAATAAAAATATCAGAATCTTGGCAAGGGTTCTCCATTCCATTTATTTTCCCAAGCACAATTCAATGAATAGACAATATCAAGTTATGGGAATAAATTGAATGTCAACTTCCAAATGCAACAATAATAATAACATGGAAATATATTGTAAACAATCAAGGAATGTAAATTCCCATCTCTATGTGTGTGTGTGTGTGGAAACATCGTGAACAAAAATAGAAACGGTCGTATGCTAAGCATTCCTATAAACCCATTGCAAATAATAAACATAGAGATGATAAATACATGAGGAATATAACTACAATAGATAGATATTTATCTCTACAACGTTAGATGAGCTTAGAAGGAATTCTAAGTGGGTTTTTCCATCAATCATGCATCATTATAAGTTAAAATTTAGACAACCATTGACCCATGATTTTGCAGCTATAATACAATTTCAAATTCCCAACATCATCATCAACTAGAAGAAAACTTTAAATCACATTTTTTGGGGTTTAATATGCCCAATACAAACGATTCTAAGCAAAGGAGTTACTTAGCACGATCCCAAAATAAACCTACCAATTCCTTTATGGGTTTCACACACTATTTCAAGCTCATTAAAATATATGCTTATTCAAAAACAAATGACTTGAAGAATTCAACCATATGAAATCCACTTTGTCAAACCATCTCAAATTAAATTTATAACAACAAAATATTATAGGATAGGGAATACACTTATTTGAATTGATGTTCTTCTAAACTCGATGGTGGGTGAGGAACACTATACCCAACCGTTGTCAACTGAGCTCATCAAACTCTCAACCTAGTTACAACCCCTAATCCAAGCCTATGAATCCATTAGGGAAAATATTCCATTGAGTATCTCTTTCATTTAGGCAACAGGTATATTAGTTCTCACATAACCAAGACCATGACAGAGGTTATGCTTCTAAGTCATAATGAAAAAGGCCATCTTCAACAGTATAATGGAAAGGACAATTTACTCCACTGAAGTTCCCTTCCTATCCTACGATTATCCTCCATTGAATAGAAACGTTCCCCCCAAATACCATGTCTTTGATGCATGCAAATTAAGCACCACCTACCCCCAGCATTCAACCATGAATCCCATTAAGGAGCATCCATCACCTCAATGTGCATATAAAAAATAATCCAAGGTTTACAAACTTAGGTGCAAATAATTTAATAATAAAATAGTCAAGGGTTTGAAATAGGGGCTAAAAACAATGTCACAACCACAATGTTTAATGCCCCCATCAGACACCTTCCTCACTCACAGATTCATAGTCCCCTTTCTTCTCAATGTTCTCTCCCTATCCAAAACCTATTAATATCTCTAATAATAATAATAATAATAAAATGTTTGAGTACCATAGAGTATTTTTTCCCTCATCCATTTACATCATTTACATCACATTACATGTAGGCCTACTAGGGGTGTTACATCCCCATTCCCATTAATTTCAACATCGTCCTTAGTGTTCATTTATCCTTACAGCTGTGTCATGATTTATTGTAGCTTCTAGTTGCTTGCAGATTTTGATATCGTATTGAATTTCATAGTGCCATCTACATTTTGGAAATCTCTTTAGGGTATTTTCCTCTCCAACAATACCTATCACAATGATCCAGAGAAAACAAACATATCATGGACACCATATAGAAACAGTTATTCCACCGTTAGGATTTTTAATCCATAGCCGAATCTCAACTCATATCCGAAGCATATATATAATAACAAAGGCAAGGCATGCAATCCAATCTAATATCTAAGATTCCACAACAAATTCATATGCATATTCACATTTCACAATACATCTCATTCTTACGTGATTCACTTTTGTAATTACCAGTTGGTTTAGCCAAAGTCTTTGAAATTTGTCCAATCACCTTCCCATATTTTGTTAAACATATGGTATAGTGCCACTCCAGGGACACCCACCGAATCCACTAACTATAAATGCACATCTTCTAGTACAAAAAAAACTATTTTTTTCTCGACCTTTAATAACATTTCTTTTACTTGAATCTTCCCATACAATATTAAGAAAAAACATCATATCTAAACCACAATGTAAATCATTACCATATTCCTTGCATTCGACTATAAACATGCATTTAAAACAAAAAAAACTATTATTTTTCAATTTTCATGACTAATATCGATCTATTCATTACTAATTTCGAAATGAAATAGCATAAACATGGAAACATCAATATAACAACCTGTCTATTTGCTTGAGAAGTGTTGCCAAAGGTTGCGGATGTTGTTGCATATCCTATGCAAGCTCGCACACTAAATGTGAATCAATAAGAGTCCAGCGGAAACCAACCTATTGTACCCAATGGGTACTCTTCTTCCCCAAGGACCCCTGAGCCACAATAGGGTTGAATGGTAGAAAAAGCTAGCAAAATCTTGGTACGTATCTTACTGCTACGAGGCTCCTAACCTCACTCTACCAAGATGAACCACACCCTGAATAGACATGTAAAAAATACAACATAGCCTATGCCATTCAGCCATAGGGTAAAACATATGAGAGACTCATGCTCTCTTCGTCTCCTTATAAATTTTCGAGAGTTTCCATGTGTCTTATCCATGCACATGCGGAACTTTGGAATTATCAATTTATTTCTTTTATTTGATTATTCGCCCTCCTAGTATTAGTTCTCCCAACTTTTCCATTTTTATTTTTATTTTTAATGTAGATTTACTCTCGTTTAGTTGCCTAGATTTTCTCATTGAAGATTCCTTCAATCTCTCCTAATTTTTAGTTTACTAATTGTTATTTTCTCAACTTTTTTTATTCACAATTTCATAATTAAAATCAAATAATCTAATGTTTCATTTATATATTAATTGCAATATTTTTCTAAATATTTTGAAATACTTCTTATTGCCCTTCGTTTATAATTTAATTTAACGGTTTTGTTCGCATCGTGACAGGAATATTAAGGGTACCATGATCCGTGCTTTCCCTTCAAATATTCTCCTACTGTTATGTAGCCAATTTCCAAAAAAGAGCATAAAAAGAGTAGAAATAGATTAGAAAGAGTACTCCACGACTTGAATGAAGAAAATAGATGAATAGCAAGCCTCTTCGAGGGGGAAACCTCATTATACAATGTACTACGTACATAATACAATATGTCATGTCCCCATTTTGTATGTGCCATGGTTCACCACTAAATCATTAGATACCCATGGATCCTAGTGGAAAAAAACTAAATAAATTAAGTTAGGCCTACGTTGGAATTTTAATAATTTAAGCTAGTATTGATGTAGACTAGTTGCATTTGATCATTAATATTTATTTATTTAATATTGTGATAAGTGGATTATGATTAAGGAAGGAACAAGACGGAACATGGAGGATTATTTATCCTTCCATGATGTTTCCTGAATAAAAATTAGGATAAAGCAGAAAGCTAGAGAAAATCCAAAAAGCAGAGGAAAGCAGCGAAAAGCTAGGAAAAGCAATAAAGCAGGGAAAAGCAGGAAACTCAGAAAAGTATAAAGCATGCAGAAAGGAAGGAAAGTCCATGAAATCATAAATAAGAAGGAAAACAAGAACACACACTAGAAAAGCAGTGAAATCAGTGAAAAGCATAAAGTAAGGGAAAGGAAGAACACAACAAGGAAAATCAAGAAAGGTTGCACAAAGCTAGTAAATTTCCAAATTGACTAAGGAAGGTACTTGGATGGGTGTAACATCCCGATATTTTCATAAAAATTTCAAAAATTTTAAATTCCCATAAAAAGCTAATATTTGTAAAATGCGGAAATAATAATAATTAATAGAGCAGTAATTAATAAATGCGACATTTGGTAGCAACAATTTAACTGTTGTGTCCTTTTGTCTTCTGATGGTGTATCATGTCGGTGATACGTCATGAATCCAATTAATGATTGTGTCCTTTATTTATATATTGGAATGATTGAAAATTGTGATGCATTTGGAAAATAGAATTCTTCATGACAAGTAGTGACAGTTTAACTTTTCTGGATGATGATGAAAGGGGTCTCACGAGGTGCCCCGAGGCTTAATTAGCTTCTCAGCAAAAGCATTGTACTGTCCTTCATGCGCAGATTCGCAGGTAAGAGATAGCAATACAATTCAGAAGTGTTTAATAACCGTGACATAAATAAACTGCTTAATATTTCGACGCTATAGGTATGGCTTCCTTCCAATTGTAAGAGGAACTTGGCTATCTCAAAAACTGCCGATATCGTCAATCTCAGGGTGTGATAGTTATGAACGTCTTCAGTACGGGTTTGTGACTTCACTTGTTATCATTTCATGAATGACCTGCGGCTGTTAAAATAATTCTTTTATAAATTGACTGTGACAAAATCCAAGACTAGGACATATGGTCCTAAGCATACCATAGGGAGAGTAATAAGGTGGTACTAAGTTCTCTATCACCTGGGCGATTATAATGGTGATGCATTAAGCATTTAAACCCTACCATGCAATGTATGCGATGGTTCCAAGGGTGGAAACTATACCATAAGGGTTGTAACTCGTGAAGTTATGCAATGGAAAACTTGATGGACTATATGGTGAACTTTATAATAACTTTATATGTTGGGGCAGAGTCAATCCATACCCTATGATTGATCGTGACCTTGGTGAATATTCATATGCTATGAGTGTGCTCGAAACTTGGTTACATGGAGCATATGAGACCTTTATTATATGCTACTAGGAACATTATACATTGATATTATTTATATGTCGATGCTATTAACGCTGATTTGTATGGATTGGCAGGTGGAATGATGGCACTGCAAAAGCTTGCGTATGAAGTCGAGGGTGTAGTAAATGATTGGGTTTGCAATTAATTTACCTGGCAACCATGTTAAGGATAATGTTACGTGCACATCATGATGGATGATTCGGCGTGTGACAAGGTTTGGAAATGCTGAGTTGTGATGGGCCTCCTGCCCTGGTGTCAACAGAAATGGCAACTTCGTGGCTTGGGAGGTAGATGAGAAATTTAATGCTACTTCTGCCACCCTCCAACGTGGCTTAATGAAAATGGATCTCCATCGTTGATCGTTGTGTATAGGTATTGAAGTGAACCCTAATGTAACTTATGGATTCTTGTAATGTTTTCTTGGTCATTGTTTCGGTGGTAGGGTTTGGGAGGTGAGGTCAACAGGCCGAGAGGCACTTAGGGTTTTGATGTTTTTCTAGCCTCCCTCAGGCTTGATCTTGAGACCGAAAACAACCTTTGGTCTGTGATTAATTGTTATCCAAGGAGGCCAAGTCTGGAAATGATTTGTGTAGAAATCTACAGGTGGGATGAGTGCATTTGTTGTGGTGTTGCAATAGCTTGCATGTCTAGGGTTTTCAATTGAGTTGTAAGTTTTTGGGAGGTATCCCACATCATGGCCTTTGAACTGAGTGCTTCTCCTTCGCAGTGGATGGATGCTAGATTTGTCAAATCTCTGTCACAACTCAGGTACAGTAACGTTGCAAGGGTTTTCAAATTATTCTTTGTTGCATGCATTACTATCTCATGATTCGATATTTAACTCAGTGTTTGGTTGTTGGCAGGTAACCCTCGGAGAACAACAGGGTGTCAGAATAGTTGATGGGGAGAAGAACTAAAGTGATCCCACAGGTAAGCTTCGGTGGTATACCTCCCTAGTGGTTCTTTTGGAATCGGACTTGATGAGCAAAGTGTTGGTAGCATGCCTTCGCGGCAGTGGCTTTTGTCTCTCTTGCAACATTTGGGAAACGTTACAGTTTTAAGTTTTGTTGATAGTGTAGATGATGTAAATGTTTAAAATGTATGGCTGGCCATCCCCTAGCTCGGTGAGCTTGGTAGGGTTGAACCGTTGTCTTTGCAGAGAGTCTTACAACTTAAATTTTTTATTTCTGTCGTTTTGGTACTTCTGTGTTATGGAAGCTCAAATGTGAAGCTAAAGGGAAGAGATACGTTGATTGTGTTGATGTATATGTAACTTCGGAATGTATTTCACATATATGTATATTGTATTCCTATAGAGATGGTATTATTCCTCTATAAGGAAGTGTCATCATTTATATTGTAAGTGTCGTAACTTATACTTGATGGGTTATTAGACCACCTTATTTGGGGTCGGCCCTGTATAAGTCATGTGGGTCAAAGGGTTATTAGACCACCCTATTGGGGGTCGGCCCACTCAGCATTATGTTATGTGGTTAAGTTCGAGCCTACATGAGTTAGGTAAAAAGGCAAGTCAAGTCAAGTATAAATAGAGTGCGGGAGGCACTCTATTTGTTCACTCACTTCACACACATGCTCTCAAGGAGGAGAGGCGCACTTATGGAGGAGGAGGATTGCTGCTAGGTTATGGCTATCTCTATTGGTTGGTTGTATCATTTCTCTATCTATCTCTGAGGAAGTTATTGGGGTTTTTCACTTTTATGGTTTTCCCCAAGTAAATCTTTGTGTCTCTTGTGTGTGCTTGCATTATTGTCTCCATGATTGATATGCTGTAGATATGCTGTACATGTTGTTCTCTCAGTTAAGATCCTAGATCAGATTGAAGTAAATTCAGAAAATTCAACATGGTATCAGAGCTAGCCTGAAAGAAGGCATGATATGGCATGTATGACACTTGTTGCACTTACGATGTTAGGGCTTGATATAGCAAAAACCCGTCATCGTAGCACTTTCGCTATAAATCCGTTTTGGCGAATTTTTCGGATCTGAAATTTTTACAGGCCGAAGCTAAGATCTCCAGGTATCTTGTGTCCAAAGGACAACCTCTAATTCGTTGTACTTTGTGATTTATGATCTGTACAATATAGGGTTTCTGCCTCTTCCAGATCTGAGTCAAAATCAGGTGACCTTGGGAAAAAGGTCATATCTTGGGCTAGGAAGCTCCAAATGAAATTTCGTAAAAAGTGACAGGTAGTACACAGTCTGCACTATCTTAGAAAACGTTTTCAGAGGCCGAAGTTGAACCAGTGACACGTGGCACGCCGTACAAGTTCGCTCTCCTGTATTATCCCATAAACAGGTCATGTTACGACACTTGGCATAAATCTCTCTCAGAGAGTCCAATTGAGGTCAGACCTGTCAGGATGGAAAGGTAACAGGCCGAGATATCTCAGGAAACTTTTTTAGAGGCCGAAGTTAAAACAGTGACACGTGGCATGCCGTACAAGTTCACTCTCCTGTTTTATCAAAAAAACAGGTCACGTTGCGACATTTGGCATAATTCTCTCTCAGAGAATCCAATTGAGGTCAGACCTGTCAGGATGGAAAGATAACAGGTCAGGTTATCTCAGGAAACTTTTTCAGACGCTGTGGATCAAAAATTTTGGAGTTACACCAGAAACAATCAGGTACATATTTCTGTCAAAACAGAATTATTTTTTGGTACCTTCATTCATGGCTTCCGGAATTTAGGGCTTTGGAGAAAGTTGGAATTTTTGTAATCGGAGACCACGGCTGGATGCTACTCATCAAAATAGAAATTTAGAGACCAAGATCAGAATTTTTGGTTGGGCAGAAGGCTGGGCTTGATTAGACCCTAGTTCGGGACTTTGATCAGAAAAGTGGAAAATTAGGGCTTCTGTAAAAATGGGAATTTTTGAAATCTGTGACCACGGCTGGAAGCTCCTCAGAAAAATAGAAGCTTAGAGATTTGGATCAAACATTTTGATGGGGCAAAAGAGTGGGCTTCATCAAACCCCAGTTCAGGGTCACGTCCAGTGAATCTAGAAGTTTCAAAGGCAAAATTCAGGAGTGAAACTTTGCAGTTTTCAAATTCTGAATATACCAGTTTGATCAGCTCATCAAGGCGCATATTTCTATCCTTTCGGAAGTTTGAAATTCAAAGTTTGAATTTTTGGGGCTTCTCTGACAAACCCATATCCAGCTCCAGGTCCAGTTCTTGCAAATCAAGTGGATAGGGTTAATCCTAGAAGAAGATGGATTGGTCACCTGCATAAGTGAAGGAGTTCCTGTTTCAGAGGGAGATGAGGCTAAGGCTTTACATAAGGAGATTACAAGCGATCTCGACAGGTATGACTCATCGAGGTATGTTTTGAGATTTGTTCATGATTAAGTTTATGGTATGTTTGTCTTCATGTTATTACGGTTAGTACAATTTTGATTTTAGATTTGTCGTATCACCTTAACAAAATTATGAATGCATGATAGAAGATATTCATTGGTTAAGGTGTTGACACTTATGATTGTACTAATGCATTATGGTGTTGTATGAAGTTTATGTTGTCTACTAACATGAAAGGTACACCAAGGAAGACAAATCATGTTCCAGTTCAAGAACATATGATCATGATGACATGAGAATAAAGACTCATCCATTGTCATGGATCTCATAGAAGATCCATTTACGAGGTATGTATAACTTGGTTTTGTAATGGTTAACCTATGAGTTATACAGGTTACTAGCACAAGTCATTGAAGAAGAACAAGAAGATATCATACGGGTATGTTAGACATAAATAGCTAGCATGCTAATCCAGGTATGTTTTTCCTATATCAAGCTAGAATCCTACCTTGTGTTAGGATCTTATACTGTTGTTGATAATAATTATTCATGAAGTCATAGGTTTGAATAATCATGGTTGGATGTATATTATTATAATTGATGATATGACTAACCAGAAGAATCATGAAAGTATAGGCTTGAATAATCACAGGTTTTATGCATTTTATATCTCTTATCTTGATTGATGATTCAACTAACCTGAAGAGTCATAGGCTTGAGTAATTACAGGTTTAGACATGTTATGTTTCTTATGATTTGACTAACCATAAGAATCCTTGAATGCTCATGCTTATTATTTCTGTTTGAAATGATCATGACTATACATGCTTGAGATTATTGTGTTTTAATAGTATACTAATGAATGTATGATTTTATATGAGATCACAAGGATAACACATTCATGATACTAATAAGCATGCATAGGGACCAAGGATGAATATGAGTTCAAGAACAGGTAATTCAGGAAGCAAAGATCAAGAGGGAGCACACTCCAGTTGCTCCTGCCAGAAAGCAAAGGAGCACAATCTAGTTGTTCCTGCAAGAAAGCAAAGGAGCACACTTCAGTAGTTTCTGCAAGGATGCAGATATTCAGAGGGAGTTGATCATCTCTCTACATTTCACAACAGAAAGGTGTAGAAGAAGCTACCTCAGATTAGGACTCCAGCAGCTCCTGCAAGGAAGCAAAGACTCAGAGGGAGTCCACCCAACGAACAAACAAAGATAAGTATTTGAATTGTCATTTCCTAAATAATACTGTTCAATAATGTATATACTGATGTTCCTAGAATTAGGTTGTGTATTATGCATATTAGAATAATTGCATTGATGAACAGTATACTACTAATATGCATGGGTAAGTAGCCTATGGCACTGTACAACATTCCATTGCTACTTATCTAGAATGAAACCTCTTTGCTGACATGTTGGGAGTTGTGCACACTCTTAACAATGTTCTGGTAGAGATTGGAAGGCATCTAGAAAGTTACGGGATATGGATAAATGTTGTATTGAAGCATTGGCTAAGATAATTGCATGACTGTATGGCATATTTCTTTATGTGTAAGAATTTGTTCTGAAAACTATAAGATGTTTTCTAATCATGCAATTTAACTTGTTGTGTAGGAAAGATCATATGCCATCTCCTACAAAAGGACTACAACATTTGTTCCAGCAAGAAAGATATCTATTGAAGATATTGAAGTTCCCAGGATCTGGGATGAAGAAATGGAATGCCATGATCCGTAGATCATGAAGAAGATGTTTGGGATGCAGTCCCAAGACCTGACATGGAGTCATATGTATGCAGATTGAAGAAAGCCGTGTATGGCTTGAAGCAAGCTCCCAGAACTTGGTATGGTGAAGATAGATTGATTGCCGACACGCAGCGGAAGCTTACTACCGAGTTCGAGATGAAGAACTTGGGGATGATGCACTATTTTTTTTTGGCATGGAGGTGTGGCAAAGTGCAGATAGAATCTTCCTTGGACAAGGGAAGTATGCAGTAGAGATCCCAAAGAGGTTCGGGATGATGGATTGCAAGGCCATGGCCACACCTATGGCATCGAATCTGAAGCTTCTATGTGATGCTTCATCTGAGTCAGTTGATGTCTCTATGTATCGTCAGATGATTGGGTCCTTGATGTACCTGACGAACACGAGACCAGACATTTGCTTTGCTGTGAACACATTGAGCCAGTTCCTGACGGATCCGAGAAGTGTTCACCTGGTTACTGTAAAGCATGTTCTGAGGTACCTGAAGGGTACAGTGGATTATGGGCTCAGGTATGAGGCGAATCAAAAGTTTAACCTGGAAGGTTATGTTGATTCAGATTGGGCTGGCAGTGCTGCAGACAGGAAGAGCACATCTGGGTGCTACTTCAGTATGGGATCAGGTGTGATCTCTTGGTTTAGCAGGAAGCAGTCCTGCGTAGCACTGAGTACAGCTGAGGCAGAGTATGTTGCAGCCTGTTCAGCTAGTTGTGAGGCAGTATGGCTACGGAAGCTACTGTCTGAGTTATTTGATCTCCCGTTGGAGGCTACTGGTATCTTCTGTGATAACCAGAGTTGTGTGAAGCTGTCCGAGAACCCAGTGTTTCATGACAGGTCGAAACACATAGAGATCAAATATCACTATATCAGGGATATGGTGCAGAGAGGAGCTGTGAAGCTCCTGTATGTTGCGACGGACGAGCAGATTGCAGATGTGCTGACGAAGCCACTATCCAGGGTGAAGTTCGAGTACTTCAGAGAGAGGCTTGGCGTGCTTCAGATCAAGGATACTTCGAGGAAGAAGTGATGGACACATTTGCTGAAGCCATTCCAAGCATGTTGGAAGGAGGATCCTTCACATGGCTGTGGATGTAAGCGCTGGATGATGAGCATCAGGATGATGTTCTGGTTTCTGCTTGGATATGATCAGTTGGATCATTTTATGTATGTATGTATGCATCATGTTGGATGCTTGGACCATGTATCTGTATATGTATCAGGTGGATACATTGTATGATCAGGTGGATCATGTATGGTGATATGTATCATGTATTTGTATTTGTATCAGGTGGATACATTGATGATCAGGAGGATCATGTATGATGATATGTATCAGGTAGATACTTGGTATGCATCAGGTAGATGCATTGATGATCAGGAGGATCATGTATGATGATATGTATCATGTATTTGTATCAGGTGGATACATTGATGATCAGGAGGATCATGTATGATACTTGGTATGCATCAGGTAGATGCATTGATGATCAGGAGGATCATGTATGATGATATGTATCATGTATTTGTATCAGGTGGATACATTGATGATCAGGAGGATCATGTATGATACTTGGTATGCATCAGGTAGATGCATTGATGATCAGGTGGATCATGCAGCAGGATGTTGCAGTGATGATCAGGATGATCATAGATGACGAGCTTCAGGATGTTGCTCCAGATGACATGCAGCAGGACGTTGCAGTGATGATGATCAGGATGATCATGGATACATCAGGATGATGTATGGTGAGTATCAGGTTGATACTCTATGGCCGTGGATCAGGTTGTGCAGATGAGCATGTAATTCGTTGCCCTAGGAGATTTGCAGATGGTCTTTCGAGGTTTTGCCTATGGCATGTAATTCGGTGCCCTGGGACATCTGGCAAATGCTCTTTCGAGGTTTTGCTCTGGGAGGACATGTAATTCGTTGCCCTGGGAGATCTGCAGATAGTCTTTCGAGGTTTTGCCTATGGCATATAATAGCGCCCTGGGATATCTGGCAGATGCTCTTGCGAGGTTTTTCCCTATGGCATGTAATTCGTTTCCCTGGGAGATCCGATAGGTTGGGCTGTGTGCCCGTAATCAGTCCTAGGATGCTCTTGCGAGGTTTTGCCATGACCACATGTAATTCGTTGCCCTGGGAGATTTCAGGTCGGAGTTGTGTACCCGTAACATCCTGAGATGCTCTTGCGAGGTTTTGTGGTGGACCACATGTAATTTGTGCCCTGGGAGATTTCAGGTCGGAGTTGTGTACCCGTAACATCCTGAGATGCTCTTGCGAGGTTTTGTGGTGGGGTCACATGTAATAGCGCCCTGGGAGATCCTACAGGTCGGAGTTGTGTACCTGTAACATCCTGGGATGCTCTTTCGAGGTTTTGTGACGCACGTAATAAGTCCTGAGGATTCCACAGTATGGCCAGTGATGGCGAAGACCTGCAGGTGGTGGGCCTACATCCAGTATGAAAAAGGACTGGCTCTGTAGAACTTCCTATGACGAGCAGATTCAGAGATTGATTGAGATAGCAGCAGCAGTGACGATGATGATGACTCGATGACGATTATCCAGTGACGATGATCCAGAGAAGATGACTTGTGCTAGAAGAACTATGCTGAGAAATACCTTCCTAGTTAAGAGGGAGTGTTGATGTATATGTAACTTCGGAATGTATTTCACATATATGTATATTGTATTCCTATAGAGATGGTATTATTCCTCTATAAGGAAGTGTCATCATTTATATTGTAAGTGTCGTAACTTACACTTGATGGGTTATTAGACCACCTTATTTGGGGTCGGCCCTGTATAAGTCATGTGGGTCAAAGGGTTATTAGACCACCCTATTGGGGGTCGGCCCACTCAGCATTATGTTATGTGGTTAAGTTCGAGCCTACATGAGTTAGGTAAAAAGGCAAGTCAAGTCAAGTATAAATAGAGTGCGGGAGGCACTCTATTTGTTCACTCACTTCACACACATGCTCTCAAGGAGGAGAGGCGCACTTATGGAGGAGGAGGATTGCTGCTAGGTTATGGCTATCTCTATTGGTTGGTTGTATCATTTCTCTATCTATCTCTGAGGAAGTTATTGGGGTTTTTCACCTTTATGGTTTTCCCCAAGTAAATCTTTGTGTCTCTTGTGTGTGCTTGCATTATTGTCTCCATGATTGATATGCTGTAGATATGTTGTACATGTTGTTCTCTTAGTTAAGATCCTAGATCAGATTGAAGTAAATTCAGAAAATTCAACAGATTGTAATTTTGCTTTCGGCATTAGCTGTGTGTGTAAATAGCATGGGGTTTCGAATGGCACCTTCAAAAAAAGAATGCAGCCAACTCGAGGGTGCAACCATTGTTAATTTAAATGGAATGATAATTATTTAGGGTTTAATGGCTATGTATGGTGTTTTCAAACTCTCGTTTTCGAATCTGTAAATGAAAGCTTGTTTTAAGTTGTTTATTTAAAAAGTGGCTATATGTCGAAAGTGATCTACTTGGATTACAATGCATCTGTGCATACAGGGGTTAAGCCGAGAATAGGAAGGTGTTGGTTTTGTTTGAAAACAAATGTGATAAATTCTAAACCCTAGTTGTCGATGTTAATGAAGTCTGCTGGTCTGTAATGATGTTTAAGGAACAAGAATAATAGATCTTGATTCTACAGTTAGATCATCTATGGTAATGAAACATTTGATTTGGCATTTGTTTAAATGTTTGTAAAAAATAATGTGATGAGACAGGTCAACCTTAGTTGGGTGTAGAGATACTGTAACATGCTCCGTCAATTCAATAATGCTATGTCTTCTTGCTTTTAATAACATGGTATTCTGTGATGTAAATTCTATCACTTGCAGTTGATAATTCAGAAAACAAGAAAATGACAGTGCATTCGTCGGTGAATTTAATTGCTTATGAATATAACAATTTTTCTATTTTAATTCTATCTCCCTGTATTTATCCAATTGGGACTTCTGGAGAAAATGAAAGAACAAAGCAGTATTTTTTTGCATAAAAGAAGAATACAGTGATGGCAATAATTTCTATAAAGATCAGACAGACTCAAACAACAAAATAGGGGATTAAGTATTTTGTTAAACAGAATGCATGCTATTGTTTTCTTTGAAGAAATAACTGAAGACTAGTAAACCCTAGTTGTTAACACAATGTCCACCTTCATAAATCAGAAAAGAACCTAATGCAATAATTAGTTTCTGTTATGTTGTTTCAGCATACAGATTTGAACAGTAAAAACAATACATGCAGAGATCTAATCTACAGCTGCTAAAATATAAGATGCATGAGGAGCATAAGTCTGTGCATACGTGGTCTCTAGGGTTTATATATTTAGATGCATGCTAGGTCTCACTTTTAACTGGACAGATTTAATGCTACCCCTATGTACTGGAGTACGATGCAGCTCCACGCATGGGGAAAAATGCAGAGGAGTCATTTTATCAGTTCAACACATCTAAATTAATTAGGATCTAACATTTTACTGCTATTGATCATTAAATAACATTACTAAGCCATTTCCTGAGAGCATTCATATGATTGAAAAAGAAAACACAAAAGAATAGAACCTGAGTGTAATGGGAGGAACAAATCACTCAAGAAGCCTGTTCCACCCAACCTACTCCTAAGCAGCCAAGTTGTCTGCCTTAGGACCCCTGAGCCTATGCACTGATCCACCATGAGGAAGAAAGTTCTGAATCTTAGGGTATCTGCTTACGGCAGCAAGAAAATATATATCCATCCTTACAGGCTTGGTAACCAATGGGACTAGCACCAACACCTCTGGTCTATCCTTCACGTAACATTTGCAGACTTATACTTGCACTCTCCACAGCCTCCCCTATTAGAATCTCTCAACCATCACTTGATGAGCATGAGGAATGTTTCTGCAAAAAACATTGTAAGAGATCCCTGCTCAATTCAAATTGCCTTTTATAGGTTGCCTAGGTCTTTTGTAATTAGTTGGTCATTAGTGAGCTACCTGCTCACCTCCCTCCACTTGGAGGGGGAAATGCCACAAAATTAAGGGGAGTTGTCCCATACCAACAGCTAATGGTAGAGTGAAAATGCTGCCATCTATCCCAATCCTTCCAGCAGTTTACATTCCTCCTAGTGGGCCAGTGGACACTCTTGTAATAGCTTCCTTGAGTGTTTGTCTCCCATTTTTATTTATTAAATAATAATAATGAATCATTACATTCATTTTTTACCTACTTGGTCATAATTACAAAACTTGTAATTATAATTTAACACAAATTATTTTTGCAAAAAGGATAATAGTAGAAAATAATTATTCTCAAAAAATGGGTAGGTGACATACACCCCCCCTTAAGCCTCAACATCATCCTCGATGTTGCTTTATTCACTCCTTGAGTGTTCCTGGAACAGAGTTGGGTATGCAGCCCACATACTACTCTCCAACTCCCATGTAGCCTCTTCTGGGCTATAGTGCTTCCATTGCACTTTTACTTGGCCAATCGTCCAGTTTCGGAGTGGAGTTTCTTTCCTGCAAGAATACAGTCCGGTTCCACCGGAAAATCACCGCCTTGTTCCACCTGAACATTATTCCAATTTACAACATGAGTAGGATCATGCACATATTTCTTTAAAAATAAAATGTGAAAAATATTATGGACTTTGAGGTTTGAAGGTAAGGCTAATTGATATGCTACAGGTCCAAACCTGGACAAGATTTTGAAAGGGCCACAATACCTGGTTGCCAGTTTGGCACAACTTCCCAATTTTAAGGAACTCTTATTCGGCCTTACCGTAAGAAAAACATGTTCACCAACCTAGAACTCTCTATGAGTTATTTTAAGGTCTGCTTGACTTTTCTGTCTATCATGGGAAGCTTTAAGATTCCCTTGTACTTGCTTCACGATTAGTTCTAATTCCTGCAACAATTCGGGCCCTAAGGTGACCCTGCTAACTGGATCACTCCATGACACCAGTGTGTTACATTTTCTTCCGTAAAGGATCTCAAATGGGCTAATTTTGGTTGAAGCATGGTAGTGATTATTATACGCAAACTCTGCTAAATGCAAGTAGTCTTCCCACTTACTAGATGATCCTTAACATACATTTTGAGCATATCTTCCAATATCTGGTTCACCCTTTCAGTCTGTCCGTCTTTTTGTGGATGGAATGCAGTGCTAAAATTTAAGGTGGTGTTTAACCCCTTGAACAAATACCTCTAAAAGTTACCTGTGAACTTCGAATATCGGTCTGAAACTATTACCTTGGGTATCCCATGCAGTCGGAAAACCTGCTTCATAAAAATTTCTGCGATATCAGGGGCTTTATGGGTAGTTTTGACAGTGATAAAATGGGTTGCCTTGCTAAGTTTGTGTACTACCACCATGATGGAATCGTGCTATTTTTTATTCTTTGGTAACCCAGTGATGAAATCTATACTTATGACTTCCCATTTCCAGCTGGGTATAGGCAAGGGCTGCAGCAATCTAGCAGGATGCTGATGTTCCACCTTCACTTTTTGACAGTCAAAACACTTAACTATATACTCCGCTACTTCATCCTTTATCTTGGGCTAGTAGTACTCCTTCCTTATCATCGTGATGGTTTTCTGGTAACCTGGATGGCAAGAATAGTGGCTTTTGTGCATCTCGTCCAAAATCAAAATTTTTACTGCTGGTATGTTTGGTATGTACAATTTGTTTTTGTACAATAGTAAGCCATTTTCCTTCAAACTGAAATCTGTTACAGAATTATCAGAGTTGTTTTCTGTTGTCCTTTCCTGTAATTTTCTGTATTCCTCGTCCTCCTTAATTCCTTAAAAAATCTGTTCCTCCAAATTTGTTGCGTATGTGCTGATGGCTGAAACAAAATGTATCCTTGCATTACGACTTAATGCGTCGACAACTTTATTCTCCTTCCCCTTAATGTGTTGAATTTCAAAATCATACTCACTCAGAAAAGTTATCCATCTGGCTTGCCTAGCATTAAGATGCAGAGATCTAATCTACAGCTGCTAAAATATAAGATGCATGCTAAAACATAAGTCTGTGCATGCATGGTCTCTAGGGTTTAGATATTTAGATGCATGCTAGGTCTCACTTTTAACTGAACAGATTTAATGCTACCTCTCTGTACTGGAGTATGATGCAGCTCCACGCATGGGGAAAAATGCAGAGGATTCATTTTATCAGTTCAGCACATCTAAATTAATTAGGACCTAACATTTTATTGCTATTGATCATTAAATAACATTACTAATCCATTTTCTGAGAGCATTCATATGATTGAAAAAGAAAACACAAAAGAATAGAACCTAAGTGTAATGGGAGGAACAAATCACTCAAGAAGCCTGTTCCACCCAACCTACTCCTAAGCAGCCAAGCTGTCTGCCTTAGGACCCTCGATCCTATCCACTGATCCACCAGGAGGAAGAAAGTTCTGAAGATTAGGGTCTCTGCTTGCAGCAGCAAGAAAATATATATCCAGCCTTACAGGCTTGGTAAACAATGGGACCAACACTAGCACCTCTAGTCTGTCCTTCACATAACATTTGCAGACTTATACTTGCACTCTCCACAGCCTCCCCTATTCAAATCTCTCAGCCATCACTTGATGAGCATGAGGAATGTTTCTGCAGAAAACATTGTAAGAGTTCCCTGCTCAATTCGAATTTCCTTTTATAGGTTGCCTAGGTATTTTGTAATTAGCTGGTGATTAGTGAGATACCTGCTCACCTCCCTCCACCTGGAGGGGGAAATGCCACAAAATTAGGGGGAGTTGTCCCATACCGATAGCTAATGGTAGAGTGCAAATGCTGCCATCTGTCCCAATCCTTCCAACAGCTTCCATTCCTCCCAATGGGCCAGTGGACACTCTTGTAACAGCTTTCTTGAGTGTTTGTCTCCCATTTTTATTTATTAAATAATAATAATGAGTCATTACATTCATTTTTGACCTACTTGGTCATAATTACAAAACTTGTAATTATAATTTAACACAAAGTATTTTTGCAAAAAGGATAATAGTAGAAAATAATTATTCTCAAAAATTGGGTAGGTGACAATGGGATAGGGACCACCTATCATGACTTTAATGAATTTATTGAGAAGCTACCAAGTCTATAAAAAAGAGGGAGAGAGCACCATTCATATCTTTTGATAGTGTAACTTTTGCATTAAGAGAGATTTGAGCTTCTCTAGGCTTTGGAGATGCACCCTTGGCTAGTTGTGGGAGATGTGCCCCATAGTAATTGTTCCATTATTATTATTCTCAGATAATTTACAACCATTATATATTAACTTACAAGTTTGAATGATCATACATCTTGAAGAATTCGAGCCTCTAGAGTTGGTGCAAAGATTGGTGCAAGATCGTTGAAGATTTGTCTTGGTTTTGATCCAGAGAATAGATCAACTGGAGTAATTTCACCCATGTGAGATATATCAATTGTATTTTGTGCCGCCCATGATATATATGATGTTCATTCTCAACCTATGGTTGTGATCCAGTGCAACCAACACTTATTTCATGCTCCCACTGAAGAATTATGCTCCATTGTTGTAAGATCTCAAAGATTGAGGACAAGCTGTAAAGTATGAGTTATGAATGACTTCTAATGCTGCTAATAAATTCTAATAAATCTTGATTATGATTATTTAATTGTGTCTGAATTCATATAGTACTTATGAGAAATAAATTGTCAGCCTCCGTGGCTGTTTTTACTTCATTATTTCAAGGCTAGCTCTTTAGGCATGAATTCATTACTAGTTTTGCAGTAACTTTAATAAAATGGAATCTGGTTATCTATTTTATGTTATGTGATTCATTACAGGTCCTTAAGACATTAATGAATGCAAACCAAGCCTCATACTGAGTTTTTGTGACCCTCTTTTCATGGTTGGAAGAGCCTGCAAGAAAGCTAGTTGAGTAGTCCTGATTATTAGTTTTGTTTGTTTGACCTCCAAACTCTGCCAAACCTTCCCAAACCATGATATCTTTTACAAATAAGTAGGTTATGGGGTTAATGAATTATATACACTCTCTGGTTACCGTCAAGTGTAAGTGGATTGTCTAGAATGCATATGCTGATGTGCCCAGGAAGACTTAGAGTAGACTTCAACGACAACTATTGTTGAAACATAAATGGCCCCAGTAACTTGTGCATAGGACTCTGAATATGGCTTTGATTCTGATGTATTTTCTATTTCATAATCCTTAACATATTTTTCATATCCAAAAGTGTCCAGCTATCAATCTATAGGTGGGTTAATCAGTGTCCAAAACTAGTTTCTTCATGACTAGTTTTGATAGCTAGTTCCAGTCTTGCAAATTCTTGTTTTTATTTTTGGATTTGAGATAATATCCTATGAAATCATATTTGGGGATATAACAGTTGTATCATATCACTTTCCTCTAATCCCGTGGAAATAAATATCTCAGTTGAAGAAGATTACAGACCACATCCTCCAGCAAGGAAGAAATTGCAACTATGAGACTGGTTTCCAGTGATGATGATTGGGAATTGGATGTAAGGGAAGAGTGCTTCCCTGATGAATGTGAAATTTACATTGATGGAGGAGATGAAACCACAATTGTATTTTTACATGTTTCACATGAGGAGTATTATTCTTTATGTAACTACTCCTACAGAGATCATAGGTTGCATAGTCCACCAATGGCTAGACTAGCATAAAGAAAGGATCCCACTTTGAAGGAGTCTCTCAAGAAACATGATATGAAACTTCAAGATATTGGGAGGAGTGTGCAGCAGCTCAAAGAGACCTTAAAATAACCATCAGGAATGATAAGTCTCGAGATATTCTTCTTTGGTTTGTATAAAAATAAATACTCCAATTTTTTTGTGAAGGAGGTGGTATTAGCAACAATGAATCTACAATGGAGGATCAGCCTTTAGAGGAGCATGAAGAGTGTAGAAATCAACATAATTTTGGTAGAAATGATGATGAAGAAGCCACATTCCACTTGGAGGAGGATGGCAAAGAATCAGAATCAACACAAGCCTAATAAAAAATTGTTGAAGTTGTGAATAGTGTGAAAAGAGTTTCCTACTTTATGAGAATTTTTTGATCCTCTTCAGGAAAATCTTCCAAGAATATTGATCCTAATACAACCAAGGAGGAATATTCATCATTTTTATTGGATAAGCAAGATCCAAAGACAAATCATCCACAAAAGGAGAAGATAAGCAATCTTCCCAAAGAAGAACCATGTGGTTCCTTCAATGAATGCATTGAGCAGAAAGAAGAAAGCATCATGCTAAGGTATGAAGATGTCAAGGATGAATGTGATGTTATGGATGCACACCACAAGAAATATGATAATATATTCCATCCATTAGAAATCATGAAAAAATATCTTGCAAAGGAAGGTTGTGCAAGGAATGAGCTTGATGGGCAAGAACAATGTGCAATAGAATACCCAACAACCAATCATGAGGTTGTTAACAGAATGGGAGAAGAATCTATTGCTAGTTTATTTGTTGGAGATTTCAAGATCACTGAAAAGGATGTTGATTCTATTTATGGAGGCGAGCCACATTTTGGATCATATCCAAATGAAGTACATAAATCCAATTCCCATTCACCTATTGAACTTCATAGTGGAGCAGAAGATGATCACACACAAATTGGGTGTGAATCAGAGAGTTTGGTGGAAGAACATGCCACCATAGCTACACCACCTAGGGAATAAAACATGATACAAAGGTATATCCACATTTTTTTATTATCTTTGTATCACTTTGTTTCATATTTATATGGCGTCCACTTACAGTGAGAAGGTTGGCATGGTTGAGTCCTTCGGTATGGAGGCTCAAATTTCTGGTGTTAACTATGAAGGCAGTAATGGAGATGAATCATTGGAGGAGCATGAGTCACTGCAAAGTGACATCAATGGGGAAGTAAAATGTGTAGAAGAGGTTGCTGCAAGAGATAGTTCCAACAAATATGAATATATTAGTTGGGAAAGATGAACAAGGGTCAATTTCTCAGTCACCACCTGAGCTTCATCATGAAGTTGATTGAAAGAAGGAAGAAGAGGATATTTTTCCTCAGGAACCACATTTTATTACAAGGACTTTGAAGATGAGTGAAGGGAAGATCCATGAGGCCTTGAACATTCTACAGGAAACTACTACATGGGTGTCAAAATACTGTTGGAGAGCTGCATTGATGGAGGATCCATCGTCCATTGAAGACTTGGAGACCATTCAGAAAGAAATGACAGACATCAGAGGTAATTTTCTGCATTTACTTTTTGATAGAGATCATTTACTGGATCTTGTGGACATGTATCATAATGCTTCATTGGAACATGAAGAATAGGTTAACAATCTCACTCACATGTTGAAGACCACCCTGGATTCGTTGAGGAGTGCTCTCAGTGCACTTCAAGAATCTTATCATCATATTGAGCATCTTGATGAGAAGTTGCAAGGATCACCTTTCACCTCCTACATTGTTGACAATCATTATCATATGGATGATTGCATTCATGGTATACAGGAGGAACTTCATGTGACGATGGCACATGAAGTACATTCTGATTTGCACGTGCCTGGGGAGTTTGAAGTTAAGGAAGATAAAGGCCAAGATCCTGTTATTTTTAAAAGATATTATGAGTTGCCTCTAGGAGATTGTTGCACAGTTCTGGAGAAGGCACATGATCTCACTATAGTTGAGCCAGCCTCAAGTCTAATGGATGACTATTCCAGAGAGTTGGTTCACTATTCTCCATCCCACACACATATGGAAGCCAAAACAAATAGGGATGAAGATTGGGTAAATGTATTCTTTCTTTTGGTGCCACATTAGGAGAAGGAGGCTCCCACACTCTTTATTGATGACTTGATGGTTAGAACTTGGGGTTTGGCAAGTGCACCAGTCCCTTACCAGTTTGATGAGAAACAACATAGGCATCTATCTGATGCCTCCATCATGCATAACAGTGCATGGGAGTTCTACTTGAGATAGTTAGGTGGAACAAGTAGCAAAGTGATGAGCTGTTGCACTAGAGCGAAGATGGAACACGGGGAAGCTACAAGATTTCCATTTGGATCATTAAGATGAAATTATTATTCATCCATTAACTGTGTGGATAGATACATGAGGGAGTTGAGTACCCTAAGGAGTAAGTTTGTTGTTTGCATTAGTGGAGATTTTATTGACACATCATTCATCTTTTATGAGTGGTTGCATGGGAATCTTTATGGATGCTATGTGATGTCTTCATTATACCTAGATGGACATGGGATTGTCACCTATTTCTTATGGATAACAATGATTCCAGTTGCAGTGATAGTTTGCACATGGCACATAAGGAATTTCATACTTGGTTGGAGAGTCTCACAGAGGTTTGTTTTTGCATTGAGAGTGATAAATTTCCAATGTGGTGGTGGGATCCTAGTATCCTACATGATGATAGATCCTCCCTGATGGTACTGATATTTGGGAGCATGCAATTGATACAGTGGGATCCAGGGATTGAATGATAATTTTAGTTTTCATTGATGTATGGAGGAATGAAACACAAGCAGTGGGGCCCTATGATCATTTTTGGAGATCCAATTATAACTAGAGTAGCGCAACAGTAGCATGGTGGCACTTCCATTTAATTCAGTTATAATTTGGAATTCCAATGCTTTTCAAGTTCAGCTATAGATCTTAAATTGCTTAAGGACAAGCAATATTGGGAGGGGAGGACTGCCATGTCCCCATTTTGTATGCACCAAGGTTCAAAACTAAACCATTAGATCCCCATGGATCCTAGTGGAAAAAAACTAAATAAATTAAGTTAGGCCTAAGTTGGAGTCGTAATAATTTAAGCTAGTATGGATGTAGACTAGTTGCATTTAATCATTAATATTTATTTATTTAATATTGTGATAAGTGGATGATGATTAAGGAAGGACTAAGAGGGAACATGGAGGATTAGTTTTCCTTCCATGATGTTTCCTAAATAAAAATTAGGATTAAGCATAAATCCAGAGAAAATATAGAAAGCAGAGAAAAATCCAGAGAAAATATAGAAAGCAGGGAAAATCTAGGAAAAGCATAAAACTCAGAAAAGTAGAAAGAATGCAGATATGAACAAAATTCCATAAAATATGAAATAAGAAGAAAAGAAAGAAAAAACACTGGAAAAGCAGAGAAAAGCAGTGAAAAACATAAAGCAAGGGAAAGGCATAACAAAGCAAAGAAAATCAAGAAAGGTTGCACAAAGCTAATGAATTTCCAAATTGACTAAGGAAGGTGATTGGATGGGATAGGGACCACATATCACAACTTTAAAAAATTTCTTGAGAATCTAACCAAGTCTATAAAAAAGAGGGAGAGAGCACCATTCATATCTTTTGACAGTTTAACTTTTGCATTGAGAAAGCTCTTAGCTTCTCTAGGCTTTGGAGATGCGCCCTTAGACAACTGTGGGAGATGTGCCCCATAGTAATTGTTACATTATTATTATTCTATGATAATGTATAGCCATTATATATTAATTTACAGGTCTGAAATATCATACATCCTGAATAGTTCGAGCCTCCAGAGTTGGTGCAAGATTGTTGAAGAGTTTTCTTGGTTTTCATCCAGAGAAGAGATCAACTGGAGTAATTTCACCCATGTAAGATATATTAGTTTTATTTAATGCATATGATGATATATATTATGTTCATTCACATCCTATGGTCATGATCCAGTGCATCCAACACTTCTTTCATGCTCCCACTGAAGAATTATGCTCCATTGTTGTAAGATCTCAAAGATAGAGGACAAGATGTAAAGTATGAGTTATGAATTCATTCTAATGCTGATAATGAATTATGATAAATATTTATTATAATTATTTAATTTTTTATGAGTTCATATATTACTTCTGAGAAATAAATTGTGAGCTTCTGTGGCTGTTTCTACTTCATTATTTCAAGACTAGCTCTTTAGGCATGAATTCATGACTAGTTTTGCAGTAACTTTAATAAAAATGCCTCTGGTTATCTATTTTATGTTATGTAAGTCATTACATGTCCTTAAGACATTAATTAATCCAAAAAAATACTCATACTAAGTTTTTGTGACCCTCTCTACATGCTTGGAAGAGCCTGAAAGAAAGCTAGTTGAGTAGTCCCGATTACTAGTTTTGCTCGTTTGACCTCCAAACTCTGCCAAACCTTCCCATTATATGATATATTTTACAAAGTAGTAGGTTATGGGGTTAATTATTGATATACACTCTCTTTTTACTGTCAATTGTAAGTGGATGGTCTAGTATGCATATGTTGGTGTGCCAAGGAAGCCTTGGAGAAGACTTCAACAATAGTTGTTGTTGAAACATAAATGGCCTTAGTAACTTGTGCATAAGGATTTGAAGTTGGAATTTATTCTGATGTATTTTCTGCTTCAAACTCCTTAAAATATTTTTCATATCTGAAAGTGTGCATCTATCAAGCTCTGGGTGGGTTAATCAGTGTCTGAAACTAGTTTCTTCATGACTAGTTTTGATAACTAGTTTCAGTCTTGCAAATTCCTGTTTTAATTTTTGGATTTGATATAATATCCTTTGAAATCATATTTGGGGATATTACACAAGACAAGACAATATACAATGATGAATAAAATGAAAATATCTCCTTCCTATATATAGGAGTCAAAGGTGTACAATAACAAATAATAGACCCAAGCTGACATCAATAATATGTAATGAACCAAAATATAAGTGGTAATGTGCCACTCTATAGGAGGTAATGTGCCATCATTGAGGGATTAAAATTCCCATCCCCTTCAAAAAGTGTTTTCTTCAATTTTGAAGTATTTCTAGATATTGCTGTATAAAGGACTCGTCTTCCCATGTTGAATCTTCTCTTGGTAGGTTCTTCCATTTAACGAAATACTCTAGAATTGATCAATTCTGAAGCTATCTGATTCATGTTTCAGTGATTGCTTCAGGATCCAAGATGATTTTTCCTTCCTCATCAAGTTCTGGTAATATTGTTTAAACTGGTAGCTTGTCACTGATTACCTTCTTTAAACATGAAACATGGAAAACTGGATGGACTCGTGAAGGTGTAGGCAGTTCCAATTTGTAGGCCATACTACCAATATTTTGTAGGACCTTATAGAGAACGCCGTATTTATGTGATACTTTTATTATCCTTATTGGTGTTCTTTAGGTACATATATTTGTATGGTTGTAGTCTTAAAAACACCCAATTCCCCACATCAAAGTTTCGTTCGCTGCGGTGTTGATCTGCTTGTTGTTTCATTCGATTTTGTGCAAAAGTTAAGTTGTCCTTTAAGAGTTAAAGAAATTGTTGTTGATGCTCCATGCGGTCTTCCACTGCTTGAACCTTGGATGAGTCTCTTAGTGAATATGTGATGGATGGTGGATGATAGCCATAAAGTGCCATAAATGGGGTAATTTTTGTTGATCTATGGAAGGAAGTGTTATACCACCATTCTTCCAAGGGTAACCACTTGAACTATTGTGTTTGTTTATTAACAACAAAACATAGAATATATTCTTCAAAACATTTGTTCACTATCTTTGTTTTTCAATCATATTGAGGATGATAAGATGAGCTATGAGCCAGCTGAGTACCCAAACAAGAAAATAATTTAGTCCAAAAATGGCCAATGAAAATCAGATCCCTATCACTTACTATAATATTTGGAGTACCATGTAGTTTTTGGATTGTCTCCATAAAAGCAGTGGAAACTGTGCTAGCTTTGAAAGGGTGAGATAGTGCACAAAAGTGTTCATATTTAGCAAGTCTACCAAAAACCACCATGACGATACTCTTTCCTTCAGACTTTGGTAAACCTGTGATAAAATCCATTGAGACCTGTGTCCACCATTGGCATGGAATGGCAAGTGATTGTAGAAGACTTGGGGTCTTAATTGTTTCCACTTTATTTTGTTGGAAAACCAAACATTTTTTCACAAATTTTTGAACATTAGTTTTAAGACCATCCCAAAAAAAAAATTCTTGACAGGCTATGGTAGGTTTTAAAGAAACTTGAGTGCCCTCCTATCAGTGAGGAGTGGAATTCCAAAAGTACCTTTTGCTTGAGTTGGGAACTCTTACAAAGATATAAGTGATCCTTGTACCATAGCAAGACATATTTCCACATAAATGTATTAGAGGCATTGGGATCCTGCTGCAACTTTTGAATGAGTGTCCATATTTATTCGTCATTCTTCCATTCATCCCTTTCTTCGTTTATCCAATCTGGTTGGATGATGGAGATAGCATAGAGAAATGCTTCAACATCCTCATCTTTCTTGGAGAGTGCATCTGCCACAACATTTTTCTTACCCTTTTTGTAGATGATTTCAAAGTCATATCCCAACATATTTGTTACCCATTTTTGCTACTCTTCTGAAGATAACATTTGTTCCAAGAAATATTTAAGGCTAGCATGATCAATTTTAACCTTTAAATGTCTTCATATGAGGTAGGGGCGCCATTGCTTCAGGGCATGTATAATTTCTAGCATTTCCTTCTCATAAATTGGTTTGTGTATATTCTTCCCCTTAATTGGAAGAATTTCAAAGGCAAGGGTCCTTCTATATTGCATTAGAACAACACTAATTCCATTCCCTAAAGCATCGCATTCCATGACGAAGGTTTTTGTGAAATCAGGTGTATCCAAGACTAGAGATTTACATATGGCCTCTTGGAGTTCTTCAAAGGCCTTAGTTGCATCTGGAGTCCATGAAAACACATCCTTTTTCATTAATGTTGTTAAGGATGTTGCTATTCTCCCATAATTCTAAACAAACTTGTGATAATATCATGTCAACCCAATAAATCCCCTAAGGTGTTTTAGGGTTGTAGGGATTTTCCATTCCCATATTGCTTTAGTTTTGTTAGGGTCTACCTTAATGCCTTCACAAGAGAAAATATGACCAATGTACTCACATCCTGTACTCCAAATAAACATTTGGAGGGTTTTGAATATAATTGTTGTTCCTCCAATAGTGTCAACACCTTATCAACATGTTGAACACGGGATTCCGAAGATTTACTGTAGATTGATATATCATCAAAGAATACTAACACAAATTTTCAAAGAAAGGGATTGAAGATGGAATTCATCAAACCTTGAAATGTGGAAGGCACATTTGTAAGGCCAAAAGGCATGACCAAAAACTTGTAATGGCCTTCATGATTTCAAAAAGATGTTTTTGGAATGTCCTCTTTCTTCATTGTGATATGATGATAGCCTAAGCGAAGATCTAGCTCGATGAAGTAAATTGCCCCATGCGACTCATCTAGCAATTCATCAATAACCATAATAAGGAATTTATCTTTAATAGTGAGCTTGTTGAGCTCTCTATAATATACAAACATATGCCATGAGCCACCCTTTTTGTACACCAATGTTAGTAGAGAAGAGTAAGAACTTTGGCTAGGTTGAATTATTCCATCCTCTAACATTTCTACGAGCATATGCTCAATTTCACTTTTATGGTCATAAGGATATCTATAAGGCCTGATATTGGGCATAACACTTCCTGGAACCAAGTGAATAGCATGATCATGTTCGCGAACAGGTGGGAGACCTATGGTAATATTATCAAATACCTTGGAATGATTGTCGAGGAGTTGCTATAGATAAGGAGAGATGGACAATTTAGGTGTTTGAACATCCAGTGAGAGAAATTGTGCAATTACACCCCGTTGTTCCTTCTGCAAAGCTTGATCATGCCATTAGAGTTGAAAAAATTTCAAGAAAAGCTCTTGGAAATTAAAATCTACTGTTCCTAGGGACTGTAGCCATTAGAACCCTAGGACCACATCATCCCCTCCCATTGGAATGCCGATCATTGGACTATTTAGGACATACTCTCCCATAGAGAAATCTATATTATGGCATTTTCCTAAGCAATTTATAGTTCCTCCATCCACAACCATGAACTGAAACTATGGTACTAGATATATAAAGCAATTTAAAGCTTGTGCTATCTTACAATGAATAAAATTGTGAGTACTTCCATTATCAATTAGTACTATTAAATTTTTCTTCTTGATATAGCCTTCTATCTTGAGAGTTTGAGGAATGGTAATTCCATCCAAAGCATTGCAATATATGGTGGGGTGAATTTCTTATGCTTCAATCCCTGGTGTTGGTTCCTGGTGTGAATCCTCTTCTTTTAATGCTTCTTGTTCATTTTCTTCCTCTTCTTCACAATCTATGTAAAGTATTTTCTTCTCAATTCACTTGTGGCCCTTACTCTATTTTCTATAAAAACTGTAACAAATCCCTTTTGCTCTTTTTCCCTCTAGTTATTGTTGTGTCAACCTTGTAGGTTGTGGATGACTTGAGACCACACTTCCTTCCTTATAGTTGTAAGCGATATACTTCCTTGTTGCCACAATTTTTTTTTCAACTTTTCTTGCCACCCTAAATGCATGCTCCAAGGACTTAGGTTCCCAAAGGCAAACCTCATGTTGGATTTTATCATTCAAAGTTCCAATAAAGAGACCCAACAAATTATCTTTTGAAATATTCTTCACTTTGAGACTTAGCTTCTGAAACTACTTGATGTGCTCTGTAACTGGACCTTTTTGCTTGAGATTTACCAACTGGATAAAGAAGGTATTTCTATTTATATCCCCATAATGTGCAATCAATTCTTTTGTGAATATAGACCAAGAGATAATAGAGTCCTTTTTACGGTCACAAATCCATTGGTACCATACAAATTGATCAGGATCTAAATATACTGATGCAATGGTTACCTTTTGCAAAGTAGGAACCTGATGTAGATCAAAGAATTATTCCATCTAGAATATCCATGTTATTGGATCATTTCCATCAAAATTTCTCATGTCAATCTTAGGAAGTTGGGTTCCCCTAGGTGACCATCCCTGATGACTTCCAGTACTAGAATCATTTCCTCTTGGAATATTCTTATTCATGGAATGTTTCTCAACATGGAAATTATCTTTATCCTCCTAAGTATCTTGGAACACATCATCCCCTGTGGAGGGAGTATCCCTTGAATTTTGTATGAAATTAGCAATATTTTTCATATTTGCCAACAAATTCTCCTGTAAATTGAGTAAATCAGTTGTTCTCACTGAACCTTTAATATTTTCCTCCATTTTATTCAACTTCTCCTCTACTAAATCAACTTATTTCACTGACCCTTTAATAATATCTTCCAACTGGGACACTCGAAAGGAGAGGTCTTCCCTTTCATCATATGTCGGGGATGGATCCTCTAGTGGTATGAGTGGAGTGTGAGTTTTTACACTTCCTTTTGGTGTCATTTTAAACAATATAAATAGATACCACACCCTAGGTTTCACCACAGTTTGATCCTTCTACTCAAAGTTATTCAAATTTAAAATGGCATACCTTTTCAAACCTTGATTGAAAAACTGTTTTATGGCCGACTTGAAACATAGGTAAATTTAAAATTTCTGCTCCTCTAGGTTTCAAACGTTGGAATAAAGTAGCATGAAATCAAAATTTTCCAATTCGACATGTATGACCTAATTCTTATGTACCAATGAGAATCTATTGTGAATCTCCCAACACTTCTTATTTTTGGTCTTTCCAGAAGAGAAAACTTGTATGGTATTCCATGTGTTCAATATTTTGTATATGAAGTTGAAAAATATACCATAAATAGTCTGTTCTGTATTCTTTCTGATACAATAGGTTTCACTCAATTCGGATCTCGCATGCTCCATATATGACCTTTTTCCCCATAACACCTATTTTAGACTAGTTTTTGAACTAGTAAAAAACCCTAGCTTCCAAGGAAAATATATCCAAACTTGTAATATCTCAAGATCTTAAAATTGGAACAAATATATCTCGGCCCTTTTCTGAGATGGGTTTTGAGCCTCACTTTTTGAAACCTTGTAGGAAAACATTTATAGCGAAAATTCCAAGATGACTTGTTTTGAAGAAACCAATCCTGAGGAAAGAGCTCTGCTACCAATTGTTATCTAGACAATTTCCAAAAAAGAGCATAAAAAGAGTAGAAATAGATCATAAATAGTACTCCATGACTTGAATGAAGAAAATAGATGAATATCAAGTGTCTTCGAGGGGGAAACTTCCTTATACAATGTACTAAGCACACAAGACAAGACAATACAAGATACAATGATGACTAAAATGAAAATATCTCCTTCCTATATATAGGAGTCAAAGGTGTACAATAAAAGCTAAAAGACCCACTAATATACCCGAGCCAACATCAATAGTATGTAATGCACCACAATATAGGGGGTAATGCACCACTGTATAGGGGTTAATGTGCCATCATTGAGGGCTTAACACCTACTTAGTGTTTTAATTAAATTGTCGCATTCTCGTTGTGATGGGGATATTAAGGATGCCATGCTCTGTGCATTCTCTTCAAATATCACCCCCGTGGTGGGGACTTGGTATGACGACTCAAACATTGTTAACTCAGTCCATTCGAACCTATTGAGGGACTAGTGTTTCATGGATAATAAGATCTTATCCTTATTGTGCATCCCCTAGTATATGCCTCATGAGTAACTGAGCCTGCGGCCTACCCTCATGACAACAGGCATCTGATGAGAAAATCCTCTATCGCTTTTTCCCAACTCATTGTGTGGAATATGCTAGTCGTACATCCTTTCTCAATTCATCCCCATTAGGTGATGTGGACCGATTGGAAATCACAATTTAGAACTTGCATGTGAAACATTACATGCATCAAATATATTAAAGCAAAATCATAATATACAAATATGCATCATGCTAATAGAACCTGCCGTGGATACTTGAATCAGTCTGGACTGGAGTCCATGTGGTATCGACACATCCTTGCATCACATGTACTTGTCTTTTACTGTCACACTTATTGACCCATCAAAGTACAAGCTCTCCATAAACATCATTATATCATTAATAAACATTCGATAATCATTGAAATCATTATAAAATATCAAATTGACATAATAATTGTTCATCACCATAACATTGTCTCACAATTGATAGTTTTTCAAACAACTATATTTAATATTCAAAGTACTAGTTCCACACATGGACAGGTCATTTGAAACTGAATTCCCTCAAATAATAACATGACTTAAAATCTAGGTCTGAATCCACACATAACCGGGTCATTTGAAACCGAATGCCCTCAATTAATAATGTCAGAACAACGTCTAAATTCAAATTACAAAACAGGGCACTACATAGTGCCAAATTATTGCCAAGGTTTGTGGGACCATTTGAGATCATTGAGAGATTGGGACTGGTTGATTACCGTCTTCCTTTTCCATCATCACTTATTCATATGCATGATGCTTTTCATGTTCCAATTTTGGGACATTATATGTTAGATCCATCTCATGTTATTGACTTGAGTAACTTTTATCTTTCAAATGAGGGGGCCTTGCTGGTTGATCCTATCCATATTTTGGAGTGAAGAACTCGATGGATTCAACATCAATTAGTCAACTAGTTCAAGGTCCAGTGGGATAGCTATAGTCCCATCTCCATGATCTTGGAGGATGCATTGGATATGCATGAACAATTTCCTTGTTTTAGAACTTTGGGACAAAGTTTCTTAAAGTGTGGGTGTATGTAGTGCTCTGTTTTGTCATCTGAATTTAGACATTGTTACAACATTATTATTTGAAGGCATACCATTTTGAATGACTTGGTTATGTGTGGATTCATACCTGGATTTTATGTCATGTTATTATTTGAGGGAATTTGGTTTCGAATGACCCAGCCATGTGTGGAATTGGTACTTTGATTATTAAATATAATTGTTTGAAAAACTATATATTGTGAGACAATGCTATGATGTTGAACAATTATTATGTTAATTTGATATTGTCAATGATGATTGAATGTTTATGTCAACGATGATAGAATTTTTATGAATGATATGATGATGTTTATGGACAACATGTACTATGATGGCTTGTCAAGTGTGATAGGAAAAGACAGGTACATGTGACACACAGATGCATTGATACCACAGGACTCTAGATTGAGTCACGTATCCATGACATGTGATGTTATCCTAATGTATATTTGTATATTATGATATTGATTTAATAGATTTGATGCACATAATGTTTCACGTGCAGGTGTTGGATCGCGATTTCCAATCGGTCTACATCAAGTAATGAGGTTGAATTGAGAAAGGATGTAAGACTAGCAGATTCCATGCGACAAGTTGGGAAAGAGTGAAAGAGGCTTCTACTTGTTAGATGTGTATTGCAGTGAGAGTAGGTTGTGGACTCGATCACTCATGAGGCATATATTTGTAGGCATGCAATAAGGATATGAACTTATTCTCCAGGAACCACCATTCCCTCAACAGGGTCGACAATACTGAGTTAACGATGTCAGAGTTTTTGTGCCAAATCCCCACCATGGGAGGAATATTTGAAGGGTGTGAATGGAACATTTCACCATTAATATCCCCATCACAATGAGAACACAACATTTTAATTAAAACACTAAGCACAAGAATATTTGAAGGACATGCACAAAGCATGGCACCCTTAATGTTCTCATTGCAATGAGAAAGCAACTGTTAAATTAAATTATAAATGGGGGGTAATAATTTTTTTTTCAAAATATTTAGAAAAATATTTCAATTAATATAAAATAAAATATTAGATTATTTGATTTTAATTATGAAATTGTGAATAAAGAAAGTTGAGAAAATAACAATTAGTAAATTTAAAATTAGGAGAGATTGAAGGAATATTCAATGAGAAAATCTAGGAAACTAAATGAGAGTAAATATCCATTAAAAATAAGAAGAAAATGAAATTTGGGAGAATTGATATTGGGAGGGTGAGTAATAAAATAAAAGAAATAAATTGCTAATTCCGAAGTTAAGCATGTGCAGGATAAGACACATTCCAAGTCTCAAAAAGTTATAAAGAGATAGAGAGAGCATGAGGCTCTCATCTCTTTTACCCTATGGTTGGATGACATAGGTTATGCTATATCTTTGAAGTTTGAGTGTGTGGTTCATCTTGGTACGAGTGAGGTTGGGATCCTCTTAGTAGTAGTCTACATACCAATATTTTGCTATCTTTTTCTATCATTCGTCCCCATTGTGGCTCAGGGGTCCTAGGGGAAGAAGAGTACCCGTTGGGTATGGTAGGGTGGTTTCTTCTCGACTCTTTTTTATTGGCATTTGATGTGCGAGCTTTCAGTGGATCTGTGACAACATCCAAAACATTTGGCTACACTTCGCAAGCAAACAGACATGTCAATATATTGATGTTTTCATGTTTACACTATTTCATTTCAAAATTAGTAATGAATGGATATTGGCCGTGAGAATTGAGAAATAATAGTTTTGTGGTTTTAAATGCATGTTTATAGTTGAATTCAAGGAATATGGTAATGATTTACATTGTGGTTTAGATCTATTTTTTCTCTGAATATTGTATGGACGGATTCAAATAAAAGAATCGTTATTAAAGGTAAAAAAAATAGATTTGTTTTACTAGAATATGTGCTTTAATATTTAGTGGATTTAGTGGGCATCCCTAGAGGGGTGCTACATCTAGAAACCTTCCTCTTTATCTCAACACAACATCATGAATATATCCTTTCTCTACTAAATAATACCTCTAGCATACTAGGAAGCGATTCCCTTCTCTACTACATAGTACCTCAGGACCTCTCCCCCCATCTTTGGTGTTTGTCAGCGTTAGCATGAAGGTCTTAGTCCCAAATGTAAACATAAGTAAGGATACAAATGGATAACTTGGTGGCCCTGTAATCGTCCTATATCCCACCATAACTTATCTTGACATAAGGCTAGCTCATCAACCGTCATCAATTGTTACATATTTATTTTATCCTAGTATGGTCGCCAAAGTATGTTCTAGAGAATTCATCCTACGGATAGTTAAAATCTATAATGGAAATAACTAATCCCCTAGCTACTTAATCTATGACATAAACAAAAAAAAATGGTCATATATTCTCATAGATCTAACATAATACATAAGTTATTAAACATGGAAGAAGAAAGGAATAAGTATAAAGACTTACCTCCAACCTGTAGGTTGTCTTAATCCTTGTGCCAAGTTTGATGTCCAAACTTTGCAAATTTGAAAACAACATAGAAAACCAACCTTCTAAGCATGCAAATGTAATATAATGGATCTAAATACAACATGTCATGCAACAATATAAAAAGAAACAAGACATGGGAGAATAGGCCAAGTTATCATTAAACAAAAATCTAAAGAAGTTGATTACAATGTTATACCTTGATCTCCAAGATGATAGAATCTCCTTGCAATCTCTCCAACATCACCCTTGCAAGGATTATGGGATCATAATGGCCTCCTTCTGAGTGTTCCCCAATCATGGGATCATAGGTTTGGTGCTACCCCCCCATAGCTCATGGATGGCTCTTTTTAAGTAGGAATTGAGGTGATGCAGGTGGGAATGGTAGAACCAATCCAACCTACAAACCCCAGAAATAATTAGGTTCCTAATCTAGTAGAACCTCCAAACTTATCTTACCTAGCCAAGTCTTTCAAGAAATGCGGGCCCCAATTTCCAAAAATTCCTTCCACAATTATCTTCCTTCTGCAACCGCCTTTCCGCAATTTTCTTTTCCGCAACAACCTTGCGAAATTGAATTAATTCCACAATTGTAGGCGTTCTTTCCAACTTCCTTCCGCAATCGGCGTCCACAATAGCTCCTTCAGCAATTACCTTCGCTCCGCAATTGTGGGTGACATTCTCCAACTTTCTTGAAAGTGGCTTCTACAAATTGTCTCCTGCAATGACCCCTCCGCAATGATCCTTCCAAAACACTTTGGACCATCGGATCTGGACCTCCGCAATCACCTTGAACCGTCAGATCCGGGTCAAGTTATCTCAATGGTGGGGTCGATTTGACTTAGGGTATGTTTCATGGATATTTCACGTCTGGTTATTCCATTAACTCTCGAGCTCTTACTCCGATGAAATCCTTTACGAACCGTTGATTACTTCATGAATTTCTTCATCCGTTGATCTGTGATCACATGTAGACCGCTCACTTTAGATTTCGGAGATCTATCTCCCTCTCACTTTAGCTCAAGGAAATGACATATGGACCGTCGATCATTTCGTTCTCTATCTTCACTGTCCGATCTCTACTAATGCAGAACGCTTAATTTAGGCTTTGCGGAGCTCTATATTCTATGCACATTCACTCAACGAGATCATTTCCATGTCATTTTGATCTCCTTCTCTCCTTCGATATGGATTGTCCAACTCTATCAACAAACCAAATGCAAACTCTGCAACTATGTTGATTGATTATAGGATCGATAAATCCACCTTGGATGTCCTCCACCAGACTTGATCTCCTCATACGATATTCCCATCATCTCTTGAACATAACAAAACTTCAATTGAACTCATCCAAATAGACTTTACGGCCTCATTCCACTCCAACCCTAAACTTCACCTCTGTGTATTCGTAGACGCAGAGCATCAATCCTTTCAATGATCGATTATAAAAGGGTTTACGCTGCAAACATAACATTTAATCAAGCATTCACACACAGAGATCCATCAAAACACTCTCTGCAACCTTCAATTCTCAAAAGCCCTAATTTCAGGCTATGCACATACACAGATATTAATTAAGCAATTGTGCATGTATTCAAACTATCAATTGATTCATGAATTAGACACATAGAGAATCAATTGTCTATTTACATAGAGACCCGCAATGATGGTCCTTCTCCATTCGAACAAAAAAACCTGTACATTCAAAAATACTTCAGAACATGCGTCTTGATTCTCTTGGCCTGATCTACCTTGTTTTGGCCACACTTATCTAGATTTACATTGTTTGGCTACCTCTGTTTATGCCTCATAGGATTACACATTTATACAAAAGGATTCAAGAAACCAATTATGGTTCAGATCCCATAAACTCTCAACAATATGCTAACTTCCTACTAACTAGTTCTAAATAAGGAAAACTCTCAATCCTATCATATGAATCGTTGCCATTAGATGAGGGCTTTGTGAAATGACTCATCCTCTGACTCACCTACATGATTCATCGTTCATCTAGAAGCACATAAAACATAGGTTTATTTACAATAGTTCATAAAAGACCTCTAATTTAGAAAATTAAGACCCCTTCTAGGTCTGATCCAAACATTGGACTTGGATTTGGATGGAGAGAAGGATGCTCATGCATCAGACTCTCCAGGAAGAAAGAAATATGACCTCCTCCTCATAACCTTCAATATTTAGTATGCCTATATCCCAAACTTTGTGTTGAAGCTTCCTAGTTGCTTCATGGTTGTCCTGTTGTCTTGTTGTTGATTGCAATTCTCCACAATGCTCCACTATCCTTGCTTCTGCAATATTCCTCTGTTACTTGTCTTCTACCGCTGCTTTGTTTCTTTGCTCTACTGATTTAAATATTCATTTCGTCTTCATGTATTCTTTGAGACACTTTCACCACCAGCATCCTCATTTCTTCAATTTAATTGTCTAGTCTATCCTTTGGATGGTACACTTGCTTGTTCTGAACTTTTTGTTCTTTCTTTGGATGAATTTTGTTGATGTTTTCCATTACCTGTTGCATCGTTATATCTTTAGGCCTCTTTCCATTTTTATTTGACATTATAATCTCGTCCCTAGAATGGTTTTGAGTTAAACCTGCAAACTGTCTGTAGTCTTTATCACTTGTACCCTTTGCTAATCATTCCTCAAGAAATAATATCTCATCTTCAAAATTCATCAACATAGAATGTTGAACTTGAAGTTCAAATTCACCCTTTGAGGCTACTTTCCAATCATTTTCCTTATTCTTGATTATGCCTGCAACTTCTAATTTAAATTGATAATCAAAATTTACCTTCTTGGATTTAATTGCTATGGGTACCTTTTCTTCACTATAACACTCTCTTGAACATGCTTCCTCTCCTATAGTTGGACTCCCTCTTCCTTATAAATCCTATGTACTCAACAATTATTCTAGCAATTCAATCTATGCATTCCATCTTGGAAGCATCGCAACTAAATGCTTATATTAAACCTTTCTTTGGCCATTCTCATGAGCCAAATATTCCTTGCTTTGTGCCGCAACAATCTTTTCTAATTGTCTTCCAGCAATATCTTTGTTCAATGGCGCATGTTATTCCTCCTTGCTATCTCCATGAGATAAGTTTCTTTCATTTGCAGCAATAGGTTCTTCTATCTATCTGTCAGCAACTCCATTGTCAAATTGTGTATGTGTTCCCCCTTGGATGTCTTCATGAGACCATATTGTTTCATCCTCCATATTCAGAATAGAATTCCAACTTTGTTCTTTTCCAGGGATGCAAGAATACATTTCTTTTTCTTCCTTCATCTTCATGACAGCCTCATAATCTTCATCACCATCTATACCTGCAAGCACACACAATTCATTAGTTTTAAAACCATTAGGCTCTTCATTTGAATCCTCCACCATATTATCTTTAGGTGGTTTTGAACTTATCAGAGAGTTCATAAAATTATCTATAATCTCTGCTTCATCATCCTCACTCACATCTACTCCAAGCAAAGGACCTTGTTCAGGTTCACAATATGAAACTTCCATCTCAGACTGAGTTGTCCTGAGTTCTTCCTTCAATCTAGCATACATTTCTTTCTTTAGATTCATCTGTAGTGAATTCCATCTCACTTTCTGCTTCTCCATTATCCAACCATATCTCTTGTCTTCCTTCTATAGCAGCATCTATAGATGAATAAGTTGCAATCCAATGTCAACTAATTCTCTGTCATACTCTTCTTGACTCATCCTTTTGATGTTTTTCTCCTTGGCATCTTTTCTTCTGTCGTGGATTTCCTTTGAACCTCTGCAATGACATGCAATAGTCATTATCACCATTTCCTCTTTCTTTATGAAATTCATCTTGTTCACTTGTGGAATGCTCCCAAGCCTTCTCTCAACAAGTTTCCATACCTTCCATACCTCAACAAGCTATCTCTCCTTGAGCTTGTCCTTTAGGTATCCTTGGTTCCTTCTCCTCTAGAACCTCTTTGAGCAACTTCCTTCGCTACTCTTGGCTTCTACAGATCCACTTCTTCTCTAAGAACATTCAACTTTTCCCCATCTTGTACAACCTTTGTTGTATCCTTAGGTTCTTCCACTGCTCCTCTACTCTTCTAAGAGTTCACAAACTCTTCATCTAGAACACAATCATCCTTGATACAACTCCTCTAGTTGTCACTGCTGCTATCAACTTTTCTTGTTTGCTTCACAAATTCTTATAACCATATTTAAATAAAACATCAATCAGTCCATACCTTTAAGTGTAAGACCCCTCATTTAGGGTCCCCTTGAAATGAACCTGAAACTTTAACAACTTCATACAAACAGATTATCCATCATAGTTATTGGAAAAATAAAATAAAAAGCGTGAATAACTTAACAAAAATAAGCAAAACCTTAACCTGTCAACCCGATCCAGTTAGTCCATTGTCGCCTTCTTCTTCCGTAGGGTCCCTCCAGCAAAGCTCGTATAACCATTGGCGAAGCAACCGTTAGCTTCGCCACCCAACCATAGGCTCATGCTTTCAGTCGCATGGCCTCCCCCGAGCTTTGGGTCGTAGAGCTCACACAAGTATTTCAGAAATTCATCTTGGGCTTCCCTTCCCACCAGGATTTCTAAGCCAAACCCTTAGATAGCAGCAAGTCTTTGAGGCATTCGAAAATTACGACAATCGTCCAAATTATGGGCCCTTTACCCATTCCCTAGTCTTCCTTATAAAGGAAAATCTCATGCGACACATGTCGCTTCATGCATAATTAAATATTTTTAATTAATTATTTAATTAAAACACTCACCCATCCAAGTGTCATTTTCTCTAGGAAGTGCACCAACACCCCTAAGTTTGCTCCAGTTTGTCCCCCAGATATTTTAATTAACTCCTAGCTTTTAGTTGACTAGGTGTCTAATCTTAGGATTCTTTTTTGCTCCTAAATAATGATTTCTATTATTTTAAATGCTCAACAAAAATAACTATTCATGTGCAAATGCCTAAATTATTTTTATGCATTTGCTAAATAATGATCTAGATTTATTCTCATAAGTTTTTATGCAGTTAAATTTAACAATCAAACTCACTAGGATCACGGTGCCACGCCGTTGGGCTCCTAGTTCCTTAATTTTAATTCCTTGACATGGCACCACTCCGTTGGGTCCAGTCATCCATGGTTTCCATTCCTTGGCATGGTACCTCATCGTTGGGTCCTTGCATTCGTTCTTTCCGTTCTCGACAGGGTACCGCATCGTCGGGCCCTTCTGCCACCATCTTTCCGTTTTGACTTGCGGGAACTTTTGTAGGGATTTTAGGAATCGTTACCATCCATCCTCTGTCTACATGCTATCTAGGGACTAATGGCGCTGAGGAGTGAGTCCGTTCTCACTGCGCGCCCCTCAACTCGTACGTGACCAGCTCCGTCGTGGCCCACCTCGTACGTCCTCACGCATTCCTCTTGAGCAAGCGGATCAATGCTTATCTGCTCATGCGTGGTATTCTTGTCGGAAGTTGACATCGTCGTCGCTTCCCCTGTGTGTGATTTACCCGTACTCTACGACCCTCCATGTTCCTTTGTGTGTCCGTTGGTGAACCGTCTCACTTGTTTCTACACACACTTCTCGCAACAAATTATTAGTAGCACTGTTCTCAACAATCATCATCTGGTTTCTAACTCTAGCATTGTTAAACATTTATGATTTATTCAAACTGCTCATTCATCTTATCAAATATACATTTCGTCGCCAAGTACATAATCACCATACAGCTGGTCGTTAAGCATTATCCATCAACATAATTTTCCATAGTCATAACTAATCATTTAACATATGCAATTATTCATTTACCTCAACAGTTCAGATACACATACTCAAAAAAATAAGGTCAAAAGGTTATTTAATTAATGTTTCAATCAGCCGGGTCACTCAGCAGGTGCCCTCAATGTCTACACAAGTCTAGGGGCACTACATACACCCCTACTTAATTAGAACTTCGTCCCGAAGTTCAGAATAAAAAAATGGAAAGCTACGACGCATCTCAGTTGCGTCCTCCCAAGTCGCAGGGCTAGGACTGTAATTGTCCTACTGCACTTTGACTTGATCAATCAGGGCTAATCATTAATCAAGATGTAATCAATCAGGGCTAATCATTAATCAAGATGTAATCAATCAGGGCTAATCATTAATCAAGATGTAATCAATCAATTATCCCTCTCCACACATAGAATTTAATTCCTTAATTCATTTATCAATTATTGTCGTCATTTACATCTTCAGGTTGTCCTCAATCATTTAAGGCATAAGAAGGCTCAAGAGACCATTATATCAAAGTTGTTCAGTCGGGTCACTTGAAAGGTTCCCTTAAGGTCCACAGTCATTCTAGGGGCATTACATACACCCCCTCTTAAATATAACTTCGTCCCGAAGTTAATTTGTGTTCTTGTACTTGCCTTATCTTAATTTCTATTCTCATCTTCTGTCATTCTATTCTATTTTTTTTTTTTTTAACAATGATAGCTATAAGCACAAGTGGTTCTGATAATTTGTTCATCCAACACGGTTCCAATACCTCCTCAGGAATTTCAATCATAAGCTTTGCGTAATGCAATTTTAATAATTCTTTTAATAACTGTCATTCTCTACTTAGATTTGGACTATATCTCCTATTCATCTTCAAAGACTCATGGTATCTGATCTAACCACAAGTTATATTGCATCAAAAGCCACACCTTAGTTATCCAATCATCTTTTTGCATAACAACTCCGAATGAGATTTCAAATCTAATGGATGTCCTTTCCTCCAAGATGAGGAAGTAAAGATTATACAATCTTCCTTAGAATACAAATGGGTAAGTTATAATCATGAATTAACAAATCAAGAGCGACTACCAAATATTCCAAAATCCAATTCCCAAAAGACTACTTCCCAATCCCTAAATGTTCTAATTATATGATAGGATTCGAGACATCGAAACTTAATGACTTAGTCGAACGTATTACAATTTATCTCTTAGTCCTTTCATCAATATAATTATGTCCATGTTAATGAGATTATCACATCCTTACTTCATTTTATCCTTTCAGTTGTCACAGGGTCGCTTCAATAGACTTATCAAGTCATACACTGTGTGTTTTCTCAATCTCATCGAGTTCTATCTTGGACTAGTCGTATTTTCGTCAGGTTTTGACCATGTCCTGAGATTAGCCTCATTGAGTCCATTACATTGTGTTGATCATCTCCATACTTGTTTTACTAAAATCGTCTTCATTTTTCCCCTTTCAGCAAGTTGCCAAGTTAGAATTTCCTCATTACCACGTCGTGGTCAAGTCAAGTTTGTACTTTTTCATTTTTATTAACAATGTCAACATGCTACAAAATTGTTGTCATTGTGTTCATCCCATCACACTAGTTACATCGACATATCATTTCCCAAATTTTGAGTTTGTTTCACCCTCTCGACAATTTGTCAAATCCTCGACAAAAAGAGTCACTTCTCTCTTAATTGGCATATTCTCGGCTCTTTATAATTGTTACAATTTTCTTGTTTCCTATGATATTCGACAATAATGTCCACTATCACTCATATTTCTTCCATGAAAACCAATCAACATTAGTTGATATTAAATTAGTGTCATGATTTCATTTTAACTAAGGGAGCAATCTTTCTTAGCCTCTTTCTTCCTTTTTGATTGACCTTAAATCAAATTTGCAAAACCTTCCACAATCTTCATTCAATGGTTTTAACCACTATGATACAAGCATTTAAATTTAGTGCTCATGTCGTTAGACGACGCAATGGTTATAATTTATTATTTTAAAGTGTTCTTCTATACGAACTTCTATCTCCTCAATTAATCTTCTTTTCTAATGTATAAAGTACGATCTCCCATAATCATTCTAGAAAGTTTTATCATTTCTCCAATTCCATATTTGATAAATCATAATGCTTACCCAAGTTCAATTTACTCCCTTTTAATTGACACAGAAATATAATCCCATATCACTAAGATATCATAACTACATTTTATATGTTAGGTATTAGATATTCCATTCTAATTTAACACTTAAATAAGAGGACCCTACTCTTTAGAATATAAATATAAAACTTCTTCTATTCTTTCTTTCTTTTCTTTTCTTTTTTTATTTTTTTTTCTATATATAGACATTCCTTCCTTTTCATATATAATATAGACTCTTTTTCTTTTAACATCTAATTATAACCATCTTTTCTTCTCCCTTAACATTTAGACATAAATAAAATTTATTTTCCTTATCATTATTTCTTTCAAATATGTAATATGAAATAACCTTTATATTCCCATTAAATAACTCTTCTTTTAACAAATAAACACAACAATGAATATAAATAAATAACTTTCTTTTAACAAATAAACACAACAATTAATATAAATAAATAACTTTCTTTTATTTTAATATTTACTCATAAGTAAAACTCATTTCCACTAACATCCTTTCCTATTAATATGGAATTCTTTTCTTTTAGCATCTATTATAACTATAATCCTTTTCTTTTCACATCTAATGATAACTATAATTATTAATATGTTAAAAAGGACAACTTACATGCCTATCAATATAAAGTAAATAAATATTTACTGCTCAAATAATTTACAACATATATATATATATATATATTTCTAACAATTTTATATATTACTTCAATCCTCACACCAGAATGGATCTATACGTATCCATTAAGAATCAAGAATATTACATTGATCAATATTCTTAGATGCACTACAATATATGAGCTTGAATTGTACTTACCAAGTAATATGTGCCCATAAATAATTATTTAGACTTTTTCATTACCTTAAATTAAAACATAAGTATAACATTATACTTTACATATGAAATCACATAAAATAAAATTGCAAACTATCTTCCATTCGATGTATGAGCCTTGATTTCGGCTTATTACTTCTTAAGAATATGGACTCTAACTATTCGTTATACTCCTATCACAAGGCTGAAATAAGTGTTAGTTTACTACAGTAAACATATAAATAGGTACAGAAGTCGCATGTGTTTGCAGGTGTAGAGTTATACGAAGGTGGATCATTGAGTAAAATATATACTAAATTTTACCCCAGGTTATCTGGAGGATCAATTGTTTAGATAGTGAATATTTCTCTCGATCTATTAATGATTTGTAATTTCTGCATTTTATTTTCTATTTAATTATTCTGGATGGAAAGAATTTAACATACTCCTACTGTGTTAATAGTATATATATAAAAAAAAAAAATACACATGTTTTTTTTTTTTTAAGACCAATTTACTACTGATAATGAAAATCCTATAATAATTAGGCCGTCCCAATGCTAGAACTATTGACATCCCCTAAAATATTTGGTGGTAAAGGATGAGTAAGATCCATGTTTTGAAAATGTGCGATGTAGAGATATATAATGTAGGGTTTGATCTGATACCGGTGTATGTAATGCAGTAATTCTTAGCTACCAATCTTTACAGTATAATTATGTTCCATAAGTCCATTGTACACAGTCATAAAATTATATCTATTTAACATAATGGTAAACAACATTCGGATCTATCTAACATAATCATCATACTATTTTCTTTAAAATCTATTTAACAGAATGGTAAACAACATTCGGATCTATCTAACACAATCATCATTATGTACCTGGAAATGCTAAAACGATTCCAAATAAACACACCGAGAGCTTTTAAATAAGCAAAACGCCATCATTAATTTGGATCTGGAACAGCGTGGGAGCAATTTCGTGATAGCGTTCATAATTCCTTAATGACTTTCTGATCTCAGTTGAATAAAGATTTCATTCGATCGACAAGATTTGACCTTTAATGGATAACCAGAGCTAACAAATCGCCCTACACATAAGACAAATGAATAACACAAGCTGGATCCGTTGGGTCTCACCGGATGAATATTGAAGGTAGAACTCGCCTTTTGTAGGTTAAGTGCACAGAGATACCACAGAGGAGTACTAACAGATTTAAGAATGATCTTAACCCAAAACGACTTCGGATAAAACCATTCTGGAGATGCTAATAAAGTGCAAACAGGGTTTAAAAGCATTGAACTAATTCGATCCTTGAAGAAATAACTCTGGAGATGCTAATAAACAGATTTATGATCTTCTTGGGTACGATTCACAGATTTATGATGTACAGACGATATCCGATCACGATTCTGGACAAAGATTTAAAATATGAACACACATAGTTTGGAATTGGATACACTTCCAGAAACGCTAGTCAATATTCGAATTGAACACACAGGTTTTTTAATTGGATCGAGATACCCTTCTGGAGACACCACAAAATATGAAACTTCAAGGATCGATTTTACCTTTCATATTACAAGCTTCAGATGGCCAATGAAATTCGAAATAATGCACAGAAAATTGGTAAAACTAAATTTTCTGAAACGCCAAGGGAAATGAGACTCAAAGATTTTTGGAAAAGCCATCCGTTTTGAAATCAAACTCTGAGATTTAAAAATTCGAAAAGGAAAAAAACTGAATTCGCAGAGTAGATGTACTGGATCATAATTTATATTTATAAATCTGGACATGCCATCCCTTTTGATACCGAACTCTGATATTTAATGGGATCAATGAAGTCTTTTAAAGAGCATTTTATAAATCAAATTAATAGATCTGATACGCCTCACAAGAAATCAAAATAGCTACAGAGGACGTTCCATAAGTTTGGAGACGTCAAGGAAATCGATGTGCAGGGAATCCGATACTCAGCGAATAAGGGCAAAATCAATATTTAAAAGAATTCTGGAAACGCTTGAAGAATGCAACAGGGTTTTTTTTTTTTTTAAATTATAGGAAACCAGATAGATAATCTCCCCAAGGTCTCAACCCATTCCCAGAAAATTGAAATTACATAAATACCCAAAAAAAAAAGAGTTATAACTTCACATATATTCAGATCTAATTACAACTATGCATTCTTAAAATCTCCAGGTATTCATATGAACTCGGTTATAACATATGTACAACGCGCCAATGGTATCTACCTCAGTCCTGATCGGCTAAATATGTTCTCAACCTCGACACATTTACTAATGGCGCTAAACTCCGGTGGTAGGTGAATTCAAATAATACGATTTTAGATTTAACCTGAATCTAACTATAATCGCGGTGGCAGGGTAATGAATTGGACTCCAACTGATTAATTCTGATTCCCATAATATACACATGAATAAATACCAACGGATACACAGCAAAATCCACGGCGAAACTCTTAATTCGATAAGAACTGATTCCGCGTAATACTCAAGGGTTTTAGCTGAACATCATAAATAAAATATATTATATGTGAGATCATATTTTATTCAACCCTCATCGTTTTTCCCCAAAAGAAACATTACCAAGACTTTCAACAGAATTAAATTCACTAACCTTTTAACAAGGTGAACTGTATGTAACTAGCAACTACCCTCGACAACGACTAACACTCATTTTCAAGTGTTATACATAAGAGGCCGAATTTGGGCGTTTAAGATTGAACCCCAGGCCTTAACAAAAACTCCAGGGAGTAGGCCACGACACCATGCACCTGTCGCTAGTCCAAGCTGTCAAGCATCCATCGACCGCTACCGGGATTGGAACTAAACTGTGTTAAGTTTGTCAGCAATGGGATAGATAATACAGTTACAGCATAAAGACGTTACCATCATAACTCTATGACCATAGATTTGGAATGAAATACAAACTTACAAAAATTCACAATATAACCCACGGTAGTAATACCTAGCCACTCCTAAGGTCTGCGCTGTCTTCACAGGGACGCATGGCGATTTTATCAACACAAACTGCGTAAAGAAGAAAAGTATACTCATGGAACACCGTAACTAGCAGGTTTGTTATGAAATCGACAGAGCTAAGAAGGACACGATACTTATTTTATTGCAGACATGATTAACTGAGTATTAATGAAATCACTGACGGAGTGTAGATTTTATTCGATATGAAGGGGAATTTGACACCATAGATCTGAGAAACCTCTAATAGTGGACGCCGCACTCTGTTGTAAAAGAGATTGACAAGTTTTTGATGATTCCGATGACGGATGGTGGAATTTGATTGACCTGGAGAAGTTTAACATGGTAGATCTGGAACATTTAGACCGCTTCCGGAATTTCAAACGAAATTTTAATTTAAGAAAACACAGTGGCCGAATTTTCCCATAGATCTGGGATATTTAGACTGTTCTCGGAATTACCTACAGAAATTTAATCAAAGAAAACACAGCGGTCGACTTCTTGCTTAGTGAATACAGATTTACAGATTTTCTTTATAAATAAAATAGGTAGTGATCCAACAGGGTATCGAACCTTCTCTGTTTGGTAAATAAAGACTTTCATTACAGTAAATAAATATTGACCTAAACAGGGTATCGATTTCTTGCTTAGCGAATACAAATTTTCATTATAAATAAATAGACAGTGATCCAAGCAGAGTATCGAATTTCCTCTGTTCGGTAAATAAGGGCTTCCATTACAGTAAATGAATATCGATCTAAAACAGGGTATCCACTTCTTTGTTCAGTATATATGAATTATCCTTACAATAATTTAAACAAATCATACGAATATAACAGTAAATTAAGAAATGTAACCTGTCCGGGCGATCGATCCAGCTGCCCTTGATTATTTGATGTGCCAATCGTTTCCGTCAATCTTCTACAATCCTCACGATTCACCGATGACCTCTGATAAAAATATGAATCTGGTGCCCTCAAGGCTCGACCGGCTCTGATACCAAATGTAAGACCCCTCATTTAGGGTCCCCTTGAAATGAACCTGAAACTTTAACAACTTCATACAAACAGATTAGCCATCATAGTTATTGGAAAAATAAAATAAAAAGCGTGAATAACTTAACAAAAATAAGCAAAACCTTAACCTGTCAACCCGATCCAGTTAGTCCATTGTCGCCTTCTTCTTCCGTAGGGTCCCTCCAGCAAAGCTCGTATAACCATTGGCGAAGCAACCGTTAGCTTCGCCACCCAACCATAGGCTCATGCTTTCAGTCGCATGGCCTCCCCCGAGCTTTGGGTCGTAGAGCTCACACAAGTATTTCAGAAATTCATCTTGGGCTTCCCTTCCCACCAGGATTTCTAAGCCAAACCCTTAGACAGCAGCAAGTCTTTGAGGCATTCGAAAATTACGACAATCGTCCAAATTATGGGCCCTTTACCCATTCCCCAGTCTTCCTTATAAAGGAAAATCTCATGCGACACATGTCGCTTCATGCATAATTAAATATTTTTAATTAATTATTTAATTAAAACACTCACCCATCCAAGTGTCATTTTCTCTAGGAAGTGCACCAACACCCCTAAGTTTGCTCCAGTTTGTCCCCCAGATATTTTAATTAACTCCTAGCTTTTAGTTGACTAGGTGTCTAATCTTAGGATTCTTTTTTGCTCCTAAATAATGATTTCTATTATTTTAAATGCTCAACAAAAATAACTATTCATGTGCAAATGCCTAAATTATTTTTATGCATTTGCTAAATAATGATCTAGATTTATTCTCATAAGTTTTTATGCAGTTAAATTTAACAATCAAACTCACTAGGATCACGGTGCCACGCCGTTGGGCTCCTAGTTCCTTAATTTTAATTCCTTGACATGGCACCACTCCGTTGGGTCCAGTCATCCATGGTTTCCATTCCTTGGCATGGTACCTCATCGTTGGGTCCTTGCATCCGTTCTTTCCGTTCTCGACAGGGTACCGCATCGTCGGGCCCTTCTGCCACCATCTTTCCGTTTTGACTTGCGGGAACTTTTGTAGGGATTTTAGGAATCGTTACCATCCATCCTCTGTCTACATGCTATCTAGGGACTAATGGTGCTGAGGAGTGAGTCCATTCTCACTGCGCGCCCCTCAACTCGTACGTGACCAGCTCCGTCGTGGCCCACCTCGTACGTCCTCACGCATTCCTCTTGAGCAAGTGGATCAATGCTTATCTGCTCATGCGTGGTATTCTTGTCGGAAGTTGACATCGTCGTCACTTCCCCTGTGTGTGATTTACCCGTACTCTACGACCCTCCATGTTCCTTTGTGTGTCCGTTGGTGAACCGTCTCACTTGTTTCTACACACACTTCTCGCAACAAATTATTAGTAGCACTGTTCTCAACAATCATCATCTGGTTTCTAACTCTAGCATTGTTAAACATTTATGATTTATTCAAACTGCTCATTCATCTTATCAAATATACATTTCGTCGCCAAGTACATAATCACCATACAGCTAGTCGTTAAGCATTATCCATCAACATAATTTTCCATAGTCATAACTAATCATTTAACATATGCAATTATTCATTTACCTCAACAGTTCAGATACACATACTCAAAAAAATAAGGTCAAAAGGTTATTTAATTAATGTTTCAATCAGCCGGGTCACTCAGCAGGTGCCCTCAATGTCTACACAAGTCTAGGGGCACTACATACACCCCTACTTAATTAGAACTTCGTCCCAAAGTTCAGAATAAAAAAATGGAAAGCTACGACGCATCTCAGTTGCGTCCTCCCAAGTCGCAGGGCTAGGACTGTAATTGTCCTACTGCACTTTGACTTGATCAATCAGGGCTAATCATTAATCAAGATGTAATCAATCAATTATCCCTCTCCACACATAGAATTTAATTCCTTAATTCATTTATCAATTATTGTCGTCATTTACATCTTCAGGTTGTCCTCAATCATTTAAGGCATAAGAAGGCTCAAGAGACCATTATATCAAAGTTGTTCAGTCGGGTCACTTGAAAGGTTCCCTTAAGGTCCACAGTCATTCTAGGGGCATTACATTAAGCATCTTCCACTCATACCATTGGTTGAAATATCTCCCCTCTCTGCAATTCTTTTTATACTGTTATTTGTAATCAGAAACTAAAAACAAAAATACCATTACCTCATTCCAAGAGCGAATTGTGCTCTGATAGCGAACCTTGCTATTATATCTCAGCTCTGATACCAAATGATGGAATCACCATGAGCACTCATAGAAACATATCAACATATCAGATCTGATACCAAATGATGCAGGTGGGAATGGCAGAACCAATCCAACCTGAAAACTCCAAGAATAGTTAGGTTCCTAATCTAGTAGAACCTCCAAACTTAGCTTACCCAGCTAAGTATTTCTAGAAATGCGGGCTTCACTTTCCAAAAAATCCTTCCGCAATTATCTTCCTTCCGTAACCTCCTTTCTGTAATTTCCTTTCTGCAACGACCTTATGAAACTGACTTCCTTCCGCAATTGTGGGAATGCTTTCCAACGTCCTTCTAGAACCAGATCCCACAATAAGCGTCTCCAACATCTCCTTCTGCAATTATCTTTGCTCTGCAATTGCGGGCGACCTTCTGCAACTTTCTTGGAAGTGTCTTCTGCAATTTGCTTCTGCAAATTTTCTCCCGCAATGAACCCTCCGCAATGATCCTTCCACAACACTTTGGACTATCGGATCTGGACTTCTACAATCGCCTTGAACCGTTGGATCCGGGTCAAGTTAGCTCAATTGTGGGGTCGATTTTAATTAGGTTATGTTTGATGGTGATTTCACATCTAGTTATTCCATTAACCTTAAAGCTCTTACTCCATCAAAATCCTTTACGAATCGTTGATTACTTCACGACTTTCTTCATCTGTTGATCTGTGATCACATGCGGACCACTCACTTTAGATTTAAGATTTCTATCTCCCACTCACTTTAGCTCAACAAAATTCCATATGGATCGTCGATCATTTTGGTCTCAATATTCACTGTCCGATCTCTACCAACGTGGAACGCTTAATTTAGGACTTGCGGAGCTCTATCTTCTATGCACGTTCATTCAATGAGACCCTTTTTGCGTCGTTCGATCTCCTTATCTCCTTCGATCTAGATCTTCCAACTTTGTCAACGAACCAAATGTAAAATATGAAATTGTGTTCATTGATTAGAGGATCGATCAATCCACCTCGGTCGTCCTCCACTAGACTTGATCTCCTTCATACGATATGCCAATCATCTCTTGAATAGAACATAACTTCAATTGAATTCATCCAACTTGACTTTACGGCCTCGTTCCACTCCAACCCTAAACTTCACCTCCATGGATTCGTAGACGCAGAGCATCAATCCTTTTAATGATCAATGATACAAGGTTTTACACTGCAAACATAACATTTACTCAAGCATTCACACACAAAGATCCATCAAAACACTCTCTGCAACCTTCAATTCTCAAAATCCCTAATTTCATGCTACGCACATACACAGAGATTAATTAAGCAATTGTACAGGTATCCAAACTATCAATTGATTCATCAATTAGACACACATAGAATCAATTGTCTATTTACACAGAGACCTTCAATGATGGTCCTTCTCCATTCAAACACAAAAGACATGTACATTCACAAATACTTCAGAACCTGCATTCTAATTCTCTTGGCCTGATCTACCTTGTTTTGGAAACACTTAGTGTAGTGCTCTGGTTTTTACAGCAGAGCACTAAGTAAATTTCTAAGTTAATTTCCCATGTAGTAATTCATTCAGGTATGTGTGAGTAAATTTTTGAAGAAAATTCTACGTTTTTAAATGATGTTTAGCATACTGTGTTGTCTTCAATAATCATACATTCGCATTTAATAGAATAACTATTATATCAATATTTTCTTTCAACAACTTGTAGTTTTTGCATAAGAATATGTTCATCGTAATAAATCATAAATCTGGAAGAAGGTATAAGCAGGTTTCAAGTTCGTTTCCACATAATAATTTAATAAAATAAATAATCAAGAAAATTACCTGATGCTGATGCTAACCGTAAGTTGTAGCAGGTTGTATAACCTCTTAGGCAGCCAAACTGAAGTGTCCACCCTACCGACCAGCTATAATCTTGCTGGCCCTTGGAAATCAAAGGATTTCCAAGCCCCCGAGCCCACAATCTGATAATCCCGAGAGCAGTCTTTCCTTCTGTTCTCAAAATCTTTCTCTTCGCCAAACTTTCTGTTCTCCCAACTTCTGTTCTCCCAACTTCTGTTCTCCACTTTCTCCCTTCCCCAATCAAAAACCCCCTCTATATACATGTCCATCCTCGAGAAGACCTTGGGCTTCCTCCACCGCCCCAAAATCCCCTTCTCGAGCCCCTCAACACTTACTCCTATCACCAGTTCATTTATACACGGTTCTTTATTAAAATGTATAATTAATTACTCTCATGGAAAGGTTAGTTGGTTTTGGATTGACGGTAGTAAGTATTTATTACGGTGGGGATTATCACCCAAAGGTTATCCGTTCGAAACAAGCTTCATTAATTACAAGTATATCCGCCGTCCTTGATATTTTAATGTTATTAATGTAATTAATAAAATATTATATAATTAGTTGCCCCTTGTCAACTTGGACATGATGTGTCCTAATGATCCACCTTATCCGTCGAGGCTACTTTAGCTTGAGGTTTAAATTCCAAGATTAACATTGAATAATTAAATATCCATTTCCATCACATCACGGTTATTCCAAAAAGGATTATCTTGTTATGGCTAACTTTGAAATGGAATTAATCACGTAATATTAATTTATAAATCAATATTTTAAATCTTACTTATATTGCATTTGTTACGATAGGGATATAAATGTTGCTGGAATATCATTTATTAATTAATAATAATAATTAAATCACCCTTTGACAATAATAAAAGGTGAATCAATCATAGTATTCTTAATTATTTGTTTATCACATGGGTACCCTATCATCAACATAGCATCCTTGTTATTATAAACAAAGCACTTGTGAGGGCTTAAACAATTTTACTAATTAATTAGACACTATCATTACCCTATTCACAACAGTTCTTCTATGACCATGTTAACTGACGATACTTGTCCTAGTTTATTATTACAATGTTTTCATATAATTACTAATTCACTTATTTACACATTGACGACCTAACCATTCATTACCTAAGTTGATTGATGTATCCTTAACTGAGTTATCTATGACATTTATACTACTATTCAAGCATGACAAGTATGTTATACACCAGTAATATTGTACACGTACAAGGTGTGCATGCATGGCCAGTGTATGCACATGTCGGACATGTACTATAAACAAACCCCATTCCGCCTATGCATACTTGCTAACTAACAATAGTATCTACCCCCATGCAGAAGAGCAAGCATAATCTATAGTATAATTACTTTAACATCCTCGGTTATTTAACAGTTAACCCTTTACGATTTATCATCATTGTCTTTATGTTTACATTAGTTTAATCAATCAAGTACAGGAAGGGTTCCTACTTCCACTAACTCGGAATCAAGGAATACTAAACCCCCAACAGTGCTAACTAACACATCCTCCCTTCATAACCTACGTCCAGCATCCTCCCTATCCTTCCTCTGCTAGTACAACAGTGGATGTCGGACTCACCGATCTGACCACATAGAACTTGAGAGTGATAGCGTCGGCTGAACAGCGGACCTATCCTCCCCTAGCAGGCATCCGACAATCGTCATCACAACAACATGGGGAGCGTGTCTCAGCACGGCCCTCCCACGACCTCGGGTCTCATGGAAACATAGGGTGGAAAACACATCCATCCCTCTCAACATACTGGGCCTACGCCCTTATCAACTCATACTTGCTGCTATCGGGATTATCAGTTTGTGTTATCGTATCCTCATTTTGGCTGCTAAGGTTTGCTGTATGAACATGTTTTTCTTTTCCAATGTATATCAGATCAAGTAACTGGCTATCCCATAGCCCCTGTGTCCTGTAGGTTAGTGTTTTGCAAAATACAATTTATAGACAGCATTTTTCATTGATCGCCAATTGATCCATGTTATCATTTCATTTCATGTAACCTTTTAGCTCATCATAGATACATATAACATTTCAATAATTCATATAAGAAGATGGTATCCACGTACCGAATCATATATTTCACATTTCATTAAGGAAAACATATAAACATATACTGAAATCGTAAAATAAGGAAATCATATGATAATCATGACATCATAACTGCATAACATAGTAACATCATAATCATGGTGAAATCATAAGACAGAGTAACATCATATAATGAGGTCCAATATAGTTTACTCAGTCGAGCTGAGTTCGACAAAATATATAAGAAGTAAAGTATGGTGTGTCTAACTAATAAATATGCCGAATCAAAATATGGGCATTACATACACCCACCCTTCGGGAAACTTCGTCCCGAAGTTATGGTCAAAATAGTGAGGGAAAATCTCGACGCATGGTCTCTGCGTCCTCCCAGGTAGCAGACCCGGGGCTATACTTGTCCCATTGGACCTTAACTTGGTCCACATGGCGACTACGGAGCTGTCGAACCCTACGATCAAGTATACGTAATGGTTCGACCCTGAAGGTTCCCTCGTCCGAGACCTGCAATTCCTTCCAATGAATTTTGTGAGTCTCATCAGCTATGTAATGTCGTAATACGGAAACATGAAATACATTATGAGTTTTATGCAAGTGGGGTGGCAGCGCGAGACGATAAGCAACTGGTCCGATTTTCTCAAGAATCTCAAATGGACCTATAAAGCGAGGTGACAACTTAGTACTCTTCCCAAACCGAATGGTACTTTTATTTGGTCTGATGCAAATAAATACACGATCCCCTACTTCATAAGTTCTATCTGATCTGTGTGCATCAGCGTAACTCTTTTGCCTATCCTGTGCTTCCTTCAGCCGCTGCCTAATCTGTATCACTTGCTCCTCCATTTCCTGAATCAATTCAGGCCCAATTAAAACTCGATCCTCTAACCTGTCCCAACTGAGTGGTGTCCTGCACGGCCTCCCATACAATGCCTGATATGGCGGCATACCAATGGAGCTGTGATGACTATTGTTGTATGCAAACTCCACTAAAGGAATATACTTCTCCCACTGTGTCTGCTGATCCATAACATACATCCTAAGCATGTCCTCCATCACTTGATTCACCCTCTCAGTCTGTCCATCTGTCTCGGGGTGATAAGCTGAGCTTAAGTTCAACTGTGTCCCCAATGCTGACTGCATGCTTGTCCAAAATCTGGAGGTGAACTTAGGGTCTCTGTCAGAGATTATCTTTTTAGGAACTCCATGAAGACGTACAATCTCATTTATGAATACCCTTGCCACATCTGTCACATCATAGGTGTCTCTGACTGGAATGAAGTGAGCACTTTTGGTCAGTTTGTCAACTACCACCAAAATAGCATTGTGTCTCAGAGATGTGAGTGGTAATCCTACAACGAAGTCCATGGAAATGACTTCCCATTTAGTCATAGGAATATCATGCGGTTGTAGGAGACCGGCCGGGTGACGATGATCTGCCTTCACTTGTTGACACTCAAGGCACTTCGACACAAAATCCACTACATCCATCTTCATACCTGGCCAAAAGAAGAGTTGCTTCATGTCAGCACACATCTTCTTCACTCCTGGGTGGGCACAGTAATGTGATCTATGGGCCTCTATAAGGATTGTTTTCCTGATATCACCTTCCTTAGGAACATACATCCTTCCCTGATACCGCAACAACCCATCTTCCTCAAGATGGTACCCATCATACTTCAATTCCTGTTTCTTTCCATTCTGAATAGCTGAGGTTACTTTTAGATACCAACTATCGCCCAATAGTTGTCCTAGTACCCTTTCCCTCAAGTCAACCTTCAAGGGAATTAAGGAGAAAAGTCTCGGCCTTCGGCTTAGAGCGTCTGCCACCACATTCTCCTTTCCTTTGATATAAGAGATACCAAAGTCATACTCACTCATGAACTCACTCCATCGCCTTTGCCTAGCATTCAAATCCCTTTGGGTAAATATGTACTGCAAGCTCTGATGGTCTGTTTTAAGGGTGAAGCTTCTACCAACTAGGTAGTGCCTCCATAATTTTAGCGCCAACATTACTGCTGCCAACTCTAGATCATGCGTGGCATACTGCTCCTCATGAGGTTTCAACTTTCGAGATGCATAAGCTATTACCCCACCTTCCTGCATTAACACCGCTCCTAATCCTTGCTTCGAGGCATCGGTGCATACCATGAAATCTTTATCCATGTCTGGTACCCGCAAGATTGGTGCACTTGTCAACAATCTTTTTAACTCTGTAAAAGCGGCATCGCATTCATCGGTCCATTCATACCGGATTCCCTTGCGTTGCAAGGTGGTAATAGGTTTTGCAATTTTAGAAAATCCTTCCACAAACCTCCGGTAATAGCCTGCTAACCCCATGAAGCTGCGCACCTCATGAGCATTCCTTGGAATTGGCCAATCTTCAATGGCCTTTACCTTTTCTGGGTCTACGGAAATCCCTTCACCTGAGATGATGTGCCCCAAGTAGTGAATCTCTTTTTGGAAGAAGGAACACTTTGACAATTTACCATAAAGTTTATGTTCCCTTAAGCACGTCAAGACTAACCGCAAGTGTTCCTCGTGCTCCTTCTCATTCTTAGAATAGATAAGAATATCATCTAAGAAGACCTGAACAAAGCGGTCCAAGTATTTTCGGAAGACCCCATTCATGAGGCTCATGAATACAGCTGGAGCATTGGTCAAACCAAATGGTACCACTACAAACTCGTAATGCCCAAATCGAGTTCGAAAGGCAGTCTTAGGAATGTCGCCTTCCTTGATCCTCAACTGGTGATACCCTGATCGTAAATCAATTTTTGAGAAGACTGACGCACCTTTCATTTGATCAAAGAGGTCATCAATTCTTGGTATGGGATACCTGTTCTTCACTGTGGCTTTGTTCAAATCTCTGTAATCTATGCACAGTCGCAGGGATCCATCCTTCTTCTTAACGAAGATCACTGGTGCTCCCCACGGCGAGATACTAGGTCTAATCAGTCCCAAATCTAGCAATTCTTTTAACTGGATCTGTAACTCACGGAGCTCTGGAGTTGTCATTCTATAAGGAGTTTTTGAGATAGGTTCTGCACCAGGTTTTAGTTCGATTGTGAAATCGAGCTCTCTTTCTGGAGGTAGTCCTGGCAATTCCTTCGGAAAGACATCCTTGAACTTGGAAAGTACTGGGTACGAATTCAAGGAAGGTCCTTTACTATCGCTCACGGCCTCCACTACGAACAACTGGCATCCTTGTCTTAGGCACCGCTTAGCTTTCACCATAGAGATGAAACGGAGGGATACCTTCCTCTTCAAGCCTTGGATTTGAATTGTCCTTCCCTCGTCATCGAGGCACAACACCTTCTTTGCATAGCAGTCTATGAAAGCTCTATGGTCTTCTAACCAATCCATGCCAATAATGAGGTCATAAGTCCCCAAATTGGTGACATAAGCATCCAACTCAGTGGTGCAAACTCCTAAGTCAACCCCACAACCTCTCACTTTAAGACCTACTGGTTGCTTAGTTCCTGAAGCCATTTCGACCAGTTTGAAATCATCGTGCTCGTAGGCTGCCAACCCACATTTATCTAATGCAAATGGTGAAATAAAACTATCAGTTGCTCCTGGATCAAACAAAATTTTAAGTTTGACATTGTTTACATTACCAGTGGATTCTACTACGGTAGACTGATGTTCTGCCTGGTGGTTATGCACCGCTGCATGAATCCGATGACTGTTACCCGAACTATCCATGGGTGCCTTTCCTTCCCTGTGCCTGCTGCTTGACTGACCCTTGGGACAGTCTCGCTGGAAATGAGGACCTCCGCATCCCCAACAAGAGAGATTGGGAGGGGCTTGCCTGTTGCTCGAAGGAATCCGCTGAGATGAGTTCCTTCCCCTGGTTCCTCTAAAACCCCTTGCTCCTCTATAGGAGCTTCCCTGTGTACGTCCCTGGCTTTGGTGGGTTGCGGACGATGCCTGCGAGATTGAGTTAACTGAAGTATTACCCCTCGGTGTGAACCGGTTACCATAAGGAGGAGGTCTAGATTGTCCTCCCCTGAAGTAAGGACGTGATGCCTTCCCTGTAACATACTGATTGGTTCCTGTCAACTTACTGCCCCCTTTTCCATCTGACATATCAGCTGCATAACGAGCATACTCAACTGCCATGGCAACTGAAGTTGGCTTCCACATCCGCACAGCAGCTCTAATCTTGTAGTTAAGTCCATACACAAAACGCTCTACCTGACAATCATCTGCATCAAGGTAAGGAACATATTTTACCAGTTCCATAAACCGAGATTCATATTCCTCCACCGTCTTGTCTCCCTGTACTAAGGCATGGAGTGCACCTGCCTGTTCTTCCTTGTAATAATTTGGCAAATACTTCATGTGGAACCTCTCCTCGAACAGTTCCCAAGAAGTTGTAAGAGGAGTAAGGTGCAACTGCTTCTCGAGGTCTGACCACCAATTCAAAGCATCACCTTTAAGCTGAAAGACGGCCATCCTAGCCTTGGAACTAGATGTGTACTCATTCAATGCGAAGCATCTCTTCATGCCTTCCAGCCATGCCTCTGCATGCTTACCGGGTCGTCCTCCTGAAAACTCTGGAACTTTTATCTTTTGTAACTCCCTCGATATGTCCTGAAGCGGTTCCAGTCTTGGGCCATGTGCCCTTTCAGAGTTCTCTCGACTCACTTGAGTGGTTTCCACCTCGGCGGCCCTTTCCGACTGCCTGTTCATCGTGGTCATAATAGCCTCCAATGACCTCATTATGATCTGCATTTCTGGTGTTGAGGTTGGTGGTGGCGGTGTTGGCGGCGACGACGGTGGCGGAGGTGGCGGTGACGGTGGTCGACCTTGACCCCGACCTCGACCTCTGCGTGTTGTTACCATGATAGTTCCTGAGGTTTTGCAATAAAATCATATCCTTAGTTGTTCAATCAGATACAGGCGGAACTAAAATGTAAGTATTCATACACTTATACTTATGCATAAGAAATAACTTGCATCATGAGATAACAAATCGTCAGGATTAGCGCAATAAAATCTATAGTCGTTTTTACTAAACAATTTTCGTCATGGTGTTCAGCTCGTCATGCTGATCTTAACGGTGTCTTGTTTTGAGATTTCGGGTCTCTCTCATCCCTTCGACTAGGAGTTGAAATCTCGGCAAAAATTTATTTATTTATTTTATTTTATTTATATTTTTTTTTTTATTTATTTATTTATATATTTTTTTATTATTATTTAAATCAAATAAATAATTAGAATTTTACTAATCCTAACATGAGATGTAACCCATAATTAATTTAACCATAATTCAGATTAATTTTTAATTCTAATTCTAATTCATATAATAATCACTAAAGCGGAATTATGGTTTTTTGTTAAATTTTAATTAATTGGTAATTGTGCTAATAATTTTAACCAAATTTAATTTTAACAAACAAAAGATATAACTTTAACTCATTTAAAGTTTCGAATAATAGACCACATTGAATTATAATAATTAATTTAAATTTTTAACAATTTTTAAATCAATTACCAAATTTAGATAATTTAATTTGTTTAAATAATGCTAACCTATCCCTAAGATCTTTATGGGCCCGTCGCGCCCTTGCATGAGGCCCACGCGTCCTCCTACTGCCATGCGAAGAAGCATGAAGGCGCGTGGTCTCTCCACACACCCCACCGCCATGCGAAAGTGGGGGAAACCCTAAATAGAGTCATTCCCCAAGGCGCGGCCATTTTCACCCCCTCTCCTGGAGTTTTAGCTCTGCAACTCTTGTGCAAGCTCACTTAGGGTTCAGACAGGAAGGAGCTCTCCATTTTTCTACTGCAGAACACATGAAAAACATGTTCATACAGGGCGCTTTGTCTTTCTCTTGCCCGCTTTCCGCCCATTTCCTTTGTATTCTTTATTCATTCATTCATTCATTTTCTTTCTTTCCGAAGGCTTCTGCTTCGGGAGCCATCCAGGGTTTTGGGACGTATCTCAGTACCGGAGCCATCCAGCACCTGTAATATCGTTTTCCCAGTTCCTTTTCTGCGATTGCCACCTCAAATTCGGCTTCAGCGGAGTTGTATTTCCTGTGATCGATCCCCGAAACGTTCAATTCTGTTCGCTATTAAGGTGTTTTTTTTTTTTTTTTTTCGGTTCGAGGGTTGCTTGCTTCGAGCCGTGAGCTCTATTGGCTAGGCTCTTGGGTGGAATGGTGTGCGTGGTCCCCCTATGGAGATTTCATAAGCAAAATACATTATGTTTACTCTTCGAATCATTCATTACAGGTGAGAGAAAATAATGACCAGACTCGAGAATCCTTTATCTGCTTGGCGTGTTTCAGTTAATGTAGTCTAAGTATTCAATCTCAGGGTCTGTCTTCAATCCGCCTTTGGTTGACATTTCTCTATAGAGGTGACGACGAAGAACTCGGATGGCTGCAACGAACAGTCTCTAAAAGACCTGGTTATTTCTATAATCATATAGGTTTAAATGTATGTAAATTTTGAAAACAAGTTTAAAAAAAAAAATTATGGCTCGTCTTTCCTTTACTAGTACTGGTCCCGAACCCTGAAGGGTTTCTGGCCTCCTTTCTCGTTTTTGTTTGAAGAACAAGAGTATATATATATATATATATATATATATATATATATATATATATATTTCAGCATTTAAATTTCTGCAAGTATTTCTTACTGATATTTTGAACGCGTAGGTAATTTATGATATCTCTGTATAGGTATGAATAAGGGTTCTCAATTCATTATCCCAAGTTGAAGGCTTTACAAGTCAAGACATATCAATCGATCTTCATTTACAGGATTTCCTTTTTTTTAATATAACTACAATTGTTTATCTAATTTGAATACGAGGTTAAGGGCTACTCTTCCTAGAGCCGACTTGGCTTCTCTGACTCGTTTTTTTTTAATCTTTAAACTAGACTGTCCTGTATTTTTCTTTTATTTACAACCCTCTTATTTTTTGTTGTTATAAAAAATCAACTACTTGGTCTTAAGCCTACCTGAGAAAGACTTGATAGTACGAAATGCAATCCAACAAGCATATTAAGTAATCTAATCTTTTTGGAAGGAGACTGAACGGTGGCGAGAGATTGAAAGTGAGGAGAGCAGTCCAAATGAATCCCTTGCCAAGGACTTGGAATTCCGAAATCTCAAGGAGCAATGGTATGTTGAATTCCACCAACAAATGTTATTTCTAGTGTTGGCTTTTAATTCTTTTTAATTTTACTTCATCGTGGGCTTGTTCGTGTCACTGAACGGATTCTGGACTCAGGCTCTCTGCGGACTGGATGATGTTTGAATTCATCGTTCCACGCTTCCAAAAATAAATAAGGAAGAAGGGCACAGTTTTTGTTTGTTTTTTTTTTATTTTAGGGTTCGATTGCTGACGCTCCTTATTTAAATAGCTCACTATTTTGGTTTGAGGCAGAGCTCTGGGAAATCTTCAGTTCTAGAGAGCATTGTTGGAAGGGACTTTTTACCTCGGGGCTCAGGTATTGTAACAAGGAGACCTCTGGTTCTACAGCTTCATAAGATTGATGCCAGTCAACAAGAGTATGCTGAGTTTTTACATATCCCGAGGAAGCGTTTTACAGATTATTGTAAGTGGTTACTTTGCGTCCACAGTTTGTGAGATGTTAAATTGTAACTACAATGGGTTGCTTTGAAATAGTTCCTTTTAGACATTCTGGATTGTTTGTGGAGGGTGTGAAACATCATTCAAGATGAGTTGCTTCCCTCCTTTTCAGCAAGATGAACTCCCTATGTGAAGGGATTACATGGTGCAGTTTATCTGAGTCTGTACTCTGTCGCTGTTTTCTCATCTCACAATCTTAAACATCTCTCTTGCATGCCCAGTTCGTAGCAGTTCATCATTCCACGTATTTGCATTCTAGTTCATAGCAGTTCATCTTAATTCTGCGTTCTAGTTCTAATCGAATATAAGAATTCCTTAATTCTGCATTCTAGCTCTAAATTGAATATAAGAATTCTCTGAGGCAACAATTGTTAACATAGAATGGCTGCATCACACCTACATACGGCACTACTGGTATTTCTATTTAGCTGTTATTTGTTATTATATGCATCAAAAGTTATGATTATATATATATCTATATATTTGTAATTGTTGTTATCGTTGTGCAGGTACCTTGAAGGATGACTATGGCTGGAGGTCAAGTAGGTAAATTATCAAGTAAATTTTCTAGGTGAAGCATGAATAGGCCTGTAGGTTCAAGAGTCTGAACAAGGGCTCTGATACCATCTGTAGTGCTCTGGTTTTTACAGCAGAGCACTAAGTAAATTTCTAAGTTAATTTCCCATGTAGTAATTCATTCAGGTATGTGTGAGTAAATTTTTGAAGAAAATTCTACGTTTTTAAATGATGTTTAGCATACTGTGTTGTCTTCAATAATCATACATTCGCATTTAATAGAATAACTATTATATCAATATTTTCTTTCAACAACTTGTAGTTTTTGCATAAGAATATGTTCATCGTAATAAATCATAAATCTGGAAGAAGGTATAAGCAGGTTTCAAGTTCGTTTCCACATAATAATTTAATAAAATAAATAATCAAGAAAATTACCTGATGCTGATGCTAACCGTAAGTTGTAGCAGGTTGTATAACCTCTTAGGCAGCCAAACTGAAGTGTCCACCCTACCGACCAGCTATAATCTTGCTGGCCCTTGGAAATCAAAGGATTTCCAAGCCCCCGAGCCCACAATCTGATAATCCCGAGAGCAGTCTTTCCTTCTGTTCTCAAAATCTTTCTCTTCGCCAAACTTTCTGTTCTCCCAACTTCTGTTCTCCCAACTTCTGTTCTCCACTTTCTCCCTTCCCCAATCAAAAACCCCCTCTATATACATGTCCATCCTCGAGAAGACCTTGGGCTTCCTCCACCGCCCCAAAATCCCCTTCTCGAGCCCCTCAACACTTACTCCTATCACCAGTTCATTTATACACGGTTCTTTATTAAAATGTATAATTAATTACTCTCATGGAAAGGTTAGTTGGTTTTGGATTGACGGTAGTAAGTATTTATTACGGTGGGGATTATCACCCAAAGGTTATCCGTTCGAAACAAGCTTCATTAATTACAAGTATATCCGCCGTCCTTGATATTTTAATGTTATTAATGTAATTAATAAAATATTATATAATTAGTTGCCCCTTGTCAACTTGGACATGATGTGTCCTAATGATCCACCTTATCCGTCGAGGCTACTTTAGCTTGAGGTTTAAATTCCAAGATTAACATTGAATAATTAAATATCCATTTCCATCACATCACGGTTATTCCAAAAAGGATTATCTTGTTATGGCTAACTTTGAAATGGAATTAATCACGTAATATTAATTTATAAATCAATATTTTAAATCTTACTTATATTGCATTTGTTACGATAGGGATATAAATGTTGCTGGAATATCATTTATTAATTAATAATAATAATTAAATCACCCTTTGACAATAATAAAAGGTGAATCAATCATAGTATTCTTAATTATTTGTTTATCACATGGGTACCCTATCATCAACATAGCATCCTTGTTATTATAAACAAAGCACTTGTGAGGGCTTAAACAATTTTACTAATTAATTAGACACTATCATTACCCTATTCACAACAGTTCTTCTATGACCATGTTAACTGACGATACTTGTCCTAGTTTATTATTACAATGTTTTCATATAATTACTAATTCACTTATTTACACATTGACGACCTAACCATTCATTACCTAAGTTGATTGATGTATCCTTAACTGAGTTATCTATGACATTTATACTACTATTCAAGCATGACAAGTATGTTATACACCAGTAATATTGTACACGTACAAGGTGTGCATGCATGGCCAGTGTATGCACATGTCGGACATGTACTATAAACAAACCCCATTCCGCCTATGCATACTTGCTAACTAACAATAGTATCTACCCCCATGCAGAAGAGCAAGCATAATCTATAGTATAATTACTTTAACATCCTCGGTTATTTAACAGTTAACCCTTTACGATTTATCATCATTGTCTTTATGTTTACATTAGTTTAATCAATCAAGTACAGGAAGGGTTCCTACTTCCACTAACTCGGAATCAAGGAATACTAAACCCCCAACAGTGCTAACTAACACATCCTCCCTTCATAACCTACGTCCAGCATCCTCCCTATCCTTCCTCTGCTAGTACAACAGTGGATGTCGGACTCACCGATCTGACCACATAGAACTTGAGAGTGATAGCGTCGGCTGAACAGCGGACCTATCCTCCCCTAGCAGGCATCCGACAATCGTCATCACAACAACATGGGGAGCGTGTCTCAGCACGGCCCTCCCACGACCTCGGGTCTCATGGAAACATAGGGTGGAAAACACATCCATCCCTCTCAACATACTGGGCCTACGCCCTTATCAACTCATACTTGCTGCTATCGGGATTATCAGTTTGTGTTATCGTATCCTCATTTTGGCTGCTAAGGTTTGCTGTATGAACATGTTTTTCTTTTCCAATGTATATCAGATCAAGTAACTGGCTATCCCATAGCCCCTGTGTCCTGTAGGTTAGTGTTTTGCAAAATACAATTTATAGACAGCATTTTTCATTGATCGCCAATTGATCCATGTTATCATTTCATTTCATGTAACCTTTTAGCTCATCATAGATACATATAACATTTCAATAATTCATATAAGAAGATGGTATCCACGTACCGAATCATATATTTCACATTTCATTAAGGAAAACATATAAACATATACTGAAATCGTAAAATAAGGAAATCATATGATAATCATGACATCATAACTGCATAACATAGTAACATCATAATCATGGTGAAATCATAAGACAGAGTAACATCATATAATGAGGTCCAATATAGTTTACTCAGTCGAGCTGAGTTCGACAAAATATATAAGAAGTAAAGTATGGTGTGTCTAACTAATAAATATGCCGAATCAAAATATGGGCATTACATACACCCACCCTTCGGGAAACTTCGTCCCGAAGTTATGGTCAAAATAGTGAGGGAAAATCTCGACGCATGGTCTCTGCGTCCTCCCAGGTAGCAGACCCGGGGCTATACTTGTCCCATTGGACCTTAACTTGGTCCACATGGCGACTACGGAGCTGTCGAACCCTACGATCAAGTATACGTAATGGTTCGACCCTGAAGGTTCCCTCGTCCGAGACCTGCAATTCCTTCCAATGAATTTTGTGAGTCTCATCAGCTATGTAATGTCGTAATACGGAAACATGAAATACATTATGAGTTTTATGCAAGTGGGGTGGCAGCGCGAGACGATAAGCAACTGGTCCGATTTTCTCAAGAATCTCAAATGGACCTATAAAGCGAGGTGACAACTTAGTACTCTTCCCAAACCGAATGGTACTTTTATTTGGTCTGATGCAAATAAATACACGATCCCCTACTTCATAAGTTCTATCTGATCTGTGTGCATCAGCGTAACTCTTTTGCCTATCCTGTGCTTCCTTCAGCCGCTGCCTAATCTGTATCACTTGCTCCTCCATTTCCTGAATCAATTCAGGCCCAATTAAAACTCGATCCTCTAACCTGTCCCAACTGAGTGGTGTCCTGCACGGCCTCCCATACAATGCCTGATATGGCGGCATACCAATGGAGCTGTGATGACTATTGTTGTATGCAAACTCCACTAAAGGAATATACTTCTCCCACTGTGTCTGCTGATCCATAACATACATCCTAAGCATGTCCTCCATCACTTGATTCACCCTCTCAGTCTGTCCATCTGTCTCGGGGTGATAAGCTGAGCTTAAGTTCAACTGTGTCCCCAATGCTGACTGCATGCTTGTCCAAAATCTGGAGGTGAACTTAGGGTCTCTGTCAGAGATTATCTTTTTAGGAACTCCATGAAGACGTACAATCTCATTTATGAATACCCTTGCCACATCTGTCACATCATAGGTGTCTCTGACTGGAATGAAGTGAGCACTTTTGGTCAGTTTGTCAACTACCACCAAAATAGCATTGTGTCTCAGAGATGTGAGTGGTAATCCTACAACGAAGTCCATGGAAATGACTTCCCATTTAGTCATAGGAATATCATGCGGTTGTAGGAGACCGGCCGGGTGACGATGATCTGCCTTCACTTGTTGACACTCAAGGCACTTCGACACAAAATCCACTACATCCATCTTCATACCTGGCCAAAAGAAGAGTTGCTTCATGTCAGCACACATCTTCTTCACTCCTGGGTGGGCACAGTAATGTGATCTATGGGCCTCTATAAGGATTGTTTTCCTGATATCACCTTCCTTAGGAACATACATCCTTCCCTGATACCGCAACAACCCATCTTCCTCAAGATGGTACCCATCATACTTCAATTCCTGTTTCTTTCCATTCTGAATAGCTGAGGTTACTTTTAGATACCAACTATCGCCCAATAGTTGTCCTAGTACCCTTTCCCTCAAGTCAACCTTCAAGGGAATTAAGGAGAAAAGTCTCGGCCTTCGGCTTAGAGCGTCTGCCACCACATTCTCCTTTCCTTTGATATAAGAGATACCAAAGTCATACTCACTCATGAACTCACTCCATCGCCTTTGCCTAGCATTCAAATCCCTTTGGGTAAATATGTACTGCAAGCTCTGATGGTCTGTTTTAAGGGTGAAGCTTCTACCAACTAGGTAGTGCCTCCATAATTTTAGCGCCAACATTACTGCTGCCAACTCTAGATCATGCGTGGCATACTGCTCCTCATGAGGTTTCAACTTTCGAGATGCATAAGCTATTACCCCACCTTCCTGCATTAACACCGCTCCTAATCCTTGCTTCGAGGCATCGGTGCATACCATGAAATCTTTATCCATGTCTGGTACCCGCAAGATTGGTGCACTTGTCAACAATCTTTTTAACTCTGTAAAAGCGGCATCGCATTCATCGGTCCATTCATACCGGATTCCCTTGCGTTGCAAGGTGGTAATAGGTTTTGCAATTTTAGAAAATCCTTCCACAAACCTCCGGTAATAGCCTGCTAACCCCATGAAGCTGCGCACCTCATGAGCATTCCTTGGAATTGGCCAATCTTCAATGGCCTTTACCTTTTCTGGGTCTACGGAAATCCCTTCACCTGAGATGATGTGCCCCAAGTAGTGAATCTCTTTTTGGAAGAAGGAACACTTTGACAATTTACCATAAAGTTTATGTTCCCTTAAGCACGTCAAGACTAACCGCAAGTGTTCCTCGTGCTCCTTCTCATTCTTAGAATAGATAAGAATATCATCTAAGAAGACCTGAACAAAGCGGTCCAAGTATTTTCGGAAGACCCCATTCATGAGGCTCATGAATACAGCTGGAGCATTGGTCAAACCAAATGGTACCACTACAAACTCGTAATGCCCAAATCGAGTTCGAAAGGCAGTCTTAGGAATGTCGCCTTCCTTGATCCTCAACTGGTGATACCCTGATCGTAAATCAATTTTTGAGAAGACTGACGCACCTTTCATTTGATCAAAGAGGTCATCAATTCTTGGTATGGGATACCTGTTCTTCACTGTGGCTTTGTTCAAATCTCTGTAATCTATGCACAGTCGCAGGGATCCATCCTTCTTCTTAACGAAGATCACTGGTGCTCCCCACGGCGAGATACTAGGTCTAATCAGTCCCAAATCTAGCAATTCTTTTAACTGGATCTGTAACTCACGGAGCTCTGGAGTTGTCATTCTATAAGGAGTTTTTGAGATAGGTTCTGCACCAGGTTTTAGTTCGATTGTGAAATCGAGCTCTCTTTCTGGAGGTAGTCCTGGCAATTCCTTCGGAAAGACATCCTTGAACTTGGAAAGTACTGGGTACGAATTCAAGGAAGGTCCTTTACTATCGCTCACGGCCTCCACTACGAACAACTGGCATCCTTGTCTTAGGCACCGCTTAGCTTTCACCATAGAGATGAAACGGAGGGATACCTTCCTCTTCAAGCCTTGGATTTGAATTGTCCTTCCCTCGTCATCGAGGCACAACACCTTCTTTGCATAGCAGTCTATGAAAGCTCTATGGTCTTCTAACCAATCCATGCCAATAATGAGGTCATAAGTCCCCAAATTGGTGACATAAGCATCCAACTCAGTGGTGCAAACTCCTAAGTCAACCCCACAACCTCTCACTTTAAGACCTACTGGTTGCTTAGTTCCTGAAGCCATTTCGACCAGTTTGAAATCATCGTGCTCGTAGGCTGCCAACCCACATTTATCTAATGCAAATGGTGAAATAAAACTATCAGTTGCTCCTGGATCAAACAAAATTTTAAGTTTGACATTGTTTACATTACCAGTGGATTCTACTACGGTAGACTGATGTTCTGCCTGGTGGTTATGCACCGCTGCATGAATCCGATGACTGTTACCCGAACTATCCATGGGTGCCTTTCCTTCCCTGTGCCTGCTGCTTGACTGACCCTTGGGACAGTCTCGCTGGAAATGAGGACCTCCGCATCCCCAACAAGAGAGATTGGGAGGGGCTTGCCTGTTGCTCGAAGGAATCCGCTGAGATGAGTTCCTTCCCCTGGTTCCTCTAAAACCCCTTGCTCCTCTATAGGAGCTTCCCTGTGTACGTCCCTGGCTTTGGTGGGTTGCGGACGATGCCTGCGAGATTGAGTTAACTGAAGTATTACCCCTCGGTGTGAACCGGTTACCATAAGGAGGAGGTCTAGATTGTCCTCCCCTGAAGTAAGGACGTGATGCCTTCCCTGTAACATACTGATTGGTTCCTGTCAACTTACTGCCCCCTTTTCCATCTGACATATCAGCTGCATAACGAGCATACTCAACTGCCATGGCAACTGAAGTTGGCTTCCACATCCGCACAGCAGCTCTAATCTTGTAGTTAAGTCCATACACAAAACGCTCTACCTGACAATCATCTGCATCAAGGTAAGGAACATATTTTACCAGTTCCATAAACCGAGATTCATATTCCTCCACCGTCTTGTCTCCCTGTACTAAGGCATGGAGTGCACCTGCCTGTTCTTCCTTGTAATAATTTGGCAAATACTTCATGTGGAACCTCTCCTCGAACAGTTCCCAAGAAGTTGTAAGAGGAGTAAGGTGCAACTGCTTCTCGAGGTCTGACCACCAATTCAAAGCATCACCTTTAAGCTGAAAGACGGCCATCCTAGCCTTGGAACTAGATGTGTACTCATTCAATGCGAAGCATCTCTTCATGCCTTCCAGCCATGCCTCTGCATGCTTACCGGGTCGTCCTCCTGAAAACTCTGGAACTTTTATCTTTTGTAACTCCCTCGATATGTCCTGAAGCGGTTCCAGTCTTGGGCCATGTGCCCTTTCAGAGTTCTCTCGACTCACTTGAGTGGTTTCCACCTCGGCGGCCCTTTCCGACTGCCTGTTCATCGTGGTCATAATAGCCTCCAATGACCTCATTATGATCTGCATTTCTGGTGTTGAGGTTGGTGGTGGCGGTGTTGGCGGCGACGACGGTGGCGGAGGTGGCGGTGACGGTGGTCGACCTTGACCCCGACCTCGACCTCTGCGTGTTGTTACCATGATAGTTCCTGAGGTTTTGCAATAAAATCATATCCTTAGTTGTTCAATCAGATACAGGCGGAACTAAAATGTAAGTATTCATACACTTATACTTATGCATAAGAAATAACTTGCATCATGAGATAACAAATCGTCAGGATTAGCGCAATAAAATCTATAGTCGTTTTTACTAAACAATTTTCGTCATGGTGTTCAGCTCGTCATGCTGATCTTAACGGTGTCTTGTTTTGAGATTTCGGGTCTCTCTCATCCCTTCGACTAGGAGTTGAAATCTCGGCAAAAATTTATTTATTTATTTTATTTTATTTATATTTTTTTTTTTATTTATTTATTTATATATTTATTTATTATTATTTAAATCAAATAAATAATTAGAATTTTACTAATCCTAACATGAGATGTAACCCATAATTAATTTAACCATAATTCAGATTAATTTTTAATTCTAATTCTAATTCATATAATAATCACTAAAGCGGAATTATGGTTTTTTGTTAAATTTTAATTAATTGGTAATTGTGCTAATAATTTTAACCAAATTTAATTTTAACAAACAAAAGATATAACTTTAACTCATTTAAAGTTTCGAATAATAGACCACATTGAATTATAATAATTAATTTAAATTTTTAACAATTTTTAAATCAATTACCAAATTTAGATAATTTAATTTGTTTAAATAATGCTAACCTATCCCTAAGATCTTTATGGGCCCGTCGCGCCCTTGCATGAGGCCCACGCGTCCTCCTACTGCCATGCGAAGAAGCATGAAGGCGCGTGGTCTCTCCACACACCCCACCGCCATGCGAAAGTGGGGGAAACCCTAAATAGAGTCATTCCCCAAGGCGCGGCCATTTTCACCCCCTCTCCTGGAGTTTTAGCTCTGCAACTCTTGTGCAAGCTCACTTAGGGTTCAGACAGGAAGGAGCTCTCCATTTTTCTACTGCAGAACACATGAAAAACATGTTCATACAGGGCGCTTTGTCTTTCTCTTGCCCGCTTTCCGCCCATTTCCTTTGTATTCTTTATTCATTCATTCATTCATTTTCTTTCTTTCCGAAGGCTTCTGCTTCGGGAGCCATCCAGGGTTTTGGGACGTATCTCAGTACCGGAGCCATCCAGCACCTGTAATATCGTTTTCCCAGTTCCTTTTCTGCGATTGCCACCTCAAATTCGGCTTCAGCGGAGTTGTATTTCCTGTGATCGATCCCCGAAACGTTCAATTCTGTTCGCTATTAAGGTGTTTTTTTTTTTTTTTTTTCGGTTCGAGGGTTGCTTGCTTCGAGCCGTGAGCTCTATTGGCTAGGCTCTTGGGTGGAATGGTGTGCGTGGTCCCCCTATGGAGATTTCATAAGCAAAATACATTATGTTTACTCTTCGAATCATTCATTACAGGTGAGAGAAAATAATGACCAGACTCGAGAATCCTTTATCTGCTTGGCGTGTTTCAGTTAATGTAGTCTAAGTATTCAATCTCAGGGTCTGTCTTCAATCCGCCTTTGGTTGACATTTCTCTATAGAGGTGACGACGAAGAACTCGGATGGCTGCAACGAACAGTCTCTAAAAGACCTGGTTATTTCTATAATCATATAGGTTTAAATGTATGTAAATTTTGAAAACAAGTTTAAAAAAAAAAATTATGGCTCGTCTTTCCTTTACTAGTACTGGTCCCGAACCCTGAAGGGTTTCTGGCCTCCTTTCTCGTTTTTGTTTGAAGAACAAGAGTATATATATATATATATATATATATATATATATATATATATATATTTCAGCATTTAAATTTCTGCAAGTATTTCTTACTGATATTTTGAACGCGTAGGTAATTTATGATATCTCTGTATAGGTATGAATAAGGGTTCTCAATTCATTATCCCAAGTTGAAGGCTTTACAAGTCAAGACATATCAATCGATCTTCATTTACAGGATTTCCTTTTTTTTAATATAACTACAATTGTTTATCTAATTTGAATACGAGGTTAAGGGCTACTCTTCCTAGAGCCGACTTGGCTTCTCTGACTCGTTTTTTTTTAATCTTTAAACTAGACTGTCCTGTATTTTTCTTTTATTTACAACCCTCTTATTTTTTGTTGTTATAAAAAATCAACTACTTGGTCTTAAGCCTACCTGAGAAAGACTTGATAGTACGAAATGCAATCCAACAAGCATATTAAGTAATCTAATCTTTTTGGAAGGAGACTGAACGGTGGCGAGAGATTGAAAGTGAGGAGAGCAGTCCAAATGAATCCCTTGCCAAGGACTTGGAATTCCGAAATCTCAAGGAGCAATGGTATGTTGAATTCCACCAACAAATGTTATTTCTAGTGTTGGCTTTTAATTCTTTTTAATTTTACTTCATCGTGGGCTTGTTCGTGTCACTGAACGGATTCTGGACTCAGGCTCTCTGCGGACTGGATGATGTTTGAATTCATCGTTCCACGCTTCCAAAAATAAATAAGGAAGAAGGGCACAGTTTTTGTTTGTTTTTTTTTTATTTTAGGGTTCGATTGCTGACGCTCCTTATTTAAATAGCTCACTATTTTGGTTTGAGGCAGAGCTCTGGGAAATCTTCAGTTCTAGAGAGCATTGTTGGAAGGGACTTTTTACCTCGGGGCTCAGGTATTGTAACAAGGAGACCTCTGGTTCTACAGCTTCATAAGATTGATGCCAGTCAACAAGAGTATGCTGAGTTTTTACATATCCCGAGGAAGCGTTTTACAGATTATTGTAAGTGGTTACTTTGCGTCCACAGTTTGTGAGATGTTAAATTGTAACTACAATGGGTTGCTTTGAAATAGTTCCTTTTAGACATTCTGGATTGTTTGTGGAGGGTGTGAAACATCATTCAAGATGAGTTGCTTCCCTCCTTTTCAGCAAGATGAACTCCCTATGTGAAGGGATTACATGGTGCAGTTTATCTGAGTCTGTACTCTGTCGCTGTTTTCTCATCTCACAATCTTAAACATCTCTCTTGCATGCCCAGTTCGTAGCAGTTCATCATTCCACGTATTTGCATTCTAGTTCATAGCAGTTCATCTTAATTCTGCGTTCTAGTTCTAATCGAATATAAGAATTCCTTAATTCTGCATTCTAGCTCTAAATTGAATATAAGAATTCTCTGAGGCAACAATTGTTAACATAGAATGGCTGCATCACACCTACATACGGCACTACTGGTATTTCTATTTAGCTGTTATTTGTTATTATATGCATCAAAAGTTATGATTATATATATATCTATATATTTGTAATTGTTGTTATCGTTGTGCAGGTACCTTGAAGGATGACTATGGCTGGAGGTCAAGTAGGTAAATTATCAAGTAAATTTTCTAGGTGAAGCATGAATAGGCCTGTAGGTTCAAGAGTCTGAACAAGGGCTCTGATACCATCTGTAGTGCTCTGGTTTTTACAGCAGAGCACTAAGTAAATTTCTAAGTTAATTTCCCATGTAGTAATTCATTCAGGTATGTGTGAGTAAATTTTTGAAGAAAATTCTACGTTTTTAAATGATGTTTAGCATACTGTGTTGTCTTCAATAATCATACATTCGCATTTAATAGAATAACTATTATATCAATATTTTCTTTCAACAACTTGTAGTTTTTGCATAAGAATATGTTCATCGTAATAAATCATAAATCTGGAAGAAGGTATAAGCAGGTTTCAAGTTCGTTTCCACATAATAATTTAATAAAATAAATAATCAAGAAAATTACCTGATGCTGATGCTAACCGTAAGTTGTAGCAGGTTGTATAACCTCTTAGGCAGCCAAACTGAAGTGTCCACCCTACCGACCAGCTATAATCTTGCTGGCCCTTGGAAATCAAAGGATTTCCAAGCCCCCGAGCCCACAATCTGATAATCCCGAGAGCAGTCTTTCCTTCTGTTCTCAAAATCTTTCTCTTCGCCAAACTTTCTGTTCTCCCAACTTCTGTTCTCCCAACTTCTGTTCTCCACTTTCTCCCTTCCCCAATCAAAAACCCCCTCTATATACATGTCCATCCTCGAGAAGACCTTGGGCTTCCTCCACCGCCCCAAAATCCCCTTCTCGAGCCCCTCAACACTTACTCCTATCACCAGTTCATTTATACACGGTTCTTTATTAAAATGTATAATTAATTACTCTCATGGAAAGGTTAGTTGGTTTTGGATTGACGGTAGTAAGTATTTATTACGGTGGGGATTATCACCCAAAGGTTATCCGTTCGAAACAAGCTTCATTAATTACAAGTATATCCGCCGTCCTTGATATTTTAATGTTATTAATGTAATTAATAAAATATTATATAATTAGTTGCCCCTTGTCAACTTGGACATGATGTGTCCTAATGATCCACCTTATCCGTCGAGGCTACTTTAGCTTGAGGTTTAAATTCCAAGATTAACATTGAATAATTAAATATCCATTTCCATCACATCACGGTTATTCCAAAAAGGATTATCTTGTTATGGCTAACTTTGAAATGGAATTAATCACGTAATATTAATTTATAAATCAATATTTTAAATCTTACTTATATTGCATTTGTTACGATAGGGATATAAATGTTGCTGGAATATCATTTATTAATTAATAATAATAATTAAATCACCCTTTGACAATAATAAAAGGTGAATCAATCATAGTATTCTTAATTATTTGTTTATCACATGGGTACCCTATCATCAACATAGCATCCTTGTTATTATAAACAAAGCACTTGTGAGGGCTTAAACAATTTTACTAATTAATTAGACACTATCATTACCCTATTCACAACAGTTCTTCTATGACCATGTTAACTGACGATACTTGTCCTAGTTTATTATTACAATGTTTTCATATAATTACTAATTCACTTATTTACACATTGACGACCTAACCATTCATTACCTAAGTTGATTGATGTATCCTTAACTGAGTTATCTATGACATTTATACTACTATTCAAGCATGACAAGTATGTTATACACCAGTAATATTGTACACGTACAAGGTGTGCATGCATGGCCAGTGTATGCACATGTCGGACATGTACTATAAACAAACCCCATTCCGCCTATGCATACTTGCTAACTAACAATAGTATCTACCCCCATGCAGAAGAGCAAGCATAATCTATAGTATAATTACTTTAACATCCTCGGTTATTTAACAGTTAACCCTTTACGATTTATCATCATTGTCTTTATGTTTACATTAGTTTAATCAATCAAGTACAGGAAGGGTTCCTACTTCCACTAACTCGGAATCAAGGAATACTAAACCCCCAACAGTGCTAACTAACACATCCTCCCTTCATAACCTACGTCCAGCATCCTCCCTATCCTTCCTCTGCTAGTACAACAGTGGATGTCGGACTCACCGATCTGACCACATAGAACTTGAGAGTGATAGCGTCGGCTGAACAGCGGACCTATCCTCCCCTAGCAGGCATCCGACAATCGTCATCACAACAACATGGGGAGCGTGTCTCAGCACGGCCCTCCCACGACCTCGGGTCTCATGGAAACATAGGGTGGAAAACACATCCATCCCTCTCAACATACTGGGCCTACGCCCTTATCAACTCATACTTGCTGCTATCGGGATTATCAGTTTGTGTTATCGTATCCTCATTTTGGCTGCTAAGGTTTGCTGTATGAACATGTTTTTCTTTTCCAATGTATATCAGATCAAGTAACTGGCTATCCCATAGCCCCTGTGTCCTGTAGGTTAGTGTTTTGCAAAATACAATTTATAGACAGCATTTTTCATTGATCGCCAATTGATCCATGTTATCATTTCATTTCATGTAACCTTTTAGCTCATCATAGATACATATAACATTTCAATAATTCATATAAGAAGATGGTATCCACGTACCGAATCATATATTTCACATTTCATTAAGGAAAACATATAAACATATACTGAAATCGTAAAATAAGGAAATCATATGATAATCATGACATCATAACTGCATAACATAGTAACATCATAATCATGGTGAAATCATAAGACAGAGTAACATCATATAATGAGGTCCAATATAGTTTACTCAGTCGAGCTGAGTTCGACAAAATATATAAGAAGTAAAGTATGGTGTGTCTAACTAATAAATATGCCGAATCAAAATATGGGCATTACACTTAGCCATATTTACATTGTTTGGATACCTATTCTTATGCCTCGTAGGATTACACATTTATACAAAAAGATTCAAGAAACCAATTCTGGTTCAGATCCCATAAACTCTCAACAATCTGCTAACTTCTTGCTAACTAGTTCTAAATAAGGCAAACTCTCAATCCTATCCTATGACTCGCTGCCATTAGATGATGGATTTGTTACATGAATCATCCTCTGAATCACCTACATGACTCATCACTCACCTAGTGACTCTGTGATATTATATAGGTGTAGATAACTCAGCTTGAACAAACCTCGCAAATTCACTCAAAGAATTGCAGAGAAGAAGAAAAAGAATTGAAACAATATTCACACATGAAAATCAAAGAATGTGGAAAACTACTGTAATCATGTTCAAAAGCTTTAATCTGGAAAAAATATGAGAGTACAATGGAATGAATATGATTACCCCAAAGGTGATTCAAATTCTCCTCAAGGTGTGCCTTGTACAACATAGGAGACATCACCCAATCAGTGGTAGTAGTTACAAATAGTCAAATGTCAGTCAATGTGAGTCTAACTGAGTAATGTGACCACAAATGTAGGGAAGGAGACTCCAAGGAGGGTGCATGAGGACTGTTAGTAGTCAAGTGGCACTCTGATACAGACAACTGGAAGTTATAGGCAGTTAAACTGAGCAATAAATGCATGAATTGAGAAATCAATACAAGAACTGACTGTTGGAATCCAAGAGTGTGTATTAGGGCGCATTTGTAATCCAGATGATGAAAACAAGGTGCACTAGGTAGGTAGGAGGGATATTGATTTTTAAAAATAGGCTCCAGGGGGATAAAAATAAGCTCTAGGTGCTGGGGAGACTACCATATTGATGACTGGATGCATGCAATGAATGCAAATACAAATGATGATGGTGAGAATATTCCAACACCCCCCCACAAGCCGAACTATGAGGAAATATAACTGAAAAAATAGGGGTCGTAGTAACTGAGACCAAAGGTCACCCCGTACAATAATCTAAATAAAATGTGAGGAAAGAGGGAAAACCCAGTGGGAAGAAAGCCCCCCCTCAATATAGATTGTAAGAAGCTAATCTAGCATGGCATCACTCACCCCAATAAGGAGGCAAGTGACCTTCTTTACCGAGAAAGGATCTATCAGCAAGAAATGGATCAATTTGAGAATCATCAATGTGAGAAGGATGAAACCTTCCATTTTGAAAATCAAATCTGGTTCTCCTTGGATCAAGTGGATATCCAACAAGATCACTGACATATATAAGATTTGTTGTTGCCCATCTTGGAAGAGGAGGATCATTAGTTGCTATATCTTCAGGTTCTTATGGATCTGGATCTAACATTCGCTCATCTTTAATATCAGCTGCTAGATATTCAGGTTCTTGTGGATTTGGATCTAGCATTCGCTCTTCATCACATTCACTTTCAGAATCTGCATCTGAACTTTCTTGAGATGAAGCTTCGCTCTCTTACTCAACAAGAAGTGGTGGTATGCTTGATGCACTTTCTGGAGGTATATTGCTCTTGGGAAGAAGTGGATCATGCTCCAAAAACATGTGCTTGACTTCTCCTTTAGTGGATGCAAGCGAATCTGAAGGCTTCCTGAGATTTCTCTTTTGACCAAACATGGTGAGAACAAATCCAAAAATATGAAGATCATTCTGGAACATGTGATTTGAACCAACTGATGTAGGATCAGCTCCAGGAATGTGCATATAGTTCTTTGATATCTCCTTTGAACCAACATAGGTGATATCATAATCAAATAAACTATGACATGATGATGGTATCTTGGACTTCAAATCAACTCCAAGAATTGAAATATGGTTTCTTATGATCTCCTTTGAACCAGTATGGGTGAGATCAAAACCAAGTGAACCATGACATGATGGCGGTGTCTTGGACTTCAAATCAGATCCAAGAATTGGTAGATGGTTTCTTATGATATCCTTTGAACCAACATGGGTGAGAGCAAAGCCAAAAGCCCAAGGATATGCCTGAAACTTGAACCCAAGCGAATGGTAGTGTCTTCCATATTCGGTGAAACTCTGAAAACATGTACCAATGAACAAATAGAAGTTCATAGGAAGCATTTTATCAAGGAGGATGAATGCGTCACCTCCAAAATCTGATTTTACCTCCAAAACACTCAGTAGATCATCATCTTGCACATCAGCAGGCTCATGGGAAGTAGAGATTTTGAAAGTCTCTTCAACTTCTAGAGTATTACCTGACAAATCTTGCTCAAAATTCGAAATAGAAGATGGATCAAATCCATCAGTTGTGTTACTTTCTTCTGCTTCTGCTACATGGGAAGTAGACAATTCGAAACTGTCTTCAACTTCTAAAGCAACAGATAAAGGAATGTCTTATGTATCTTCTTCTTCATCTTTCTTAATTCCATATTGCTTCATCTCCACAACTAGGTTCTTGGGCTTGGTTAAGAATTAAAAAATGCTAGGGCTCAGATAGTTTAACTCATTTTCTAGTTGATGCTCTTTCAAATCATCTTTTTGCCCAAACAGAGTTTCGATCTTTGTCCAAACCTCCTTGGGATTTTTGAGACCAGATAAATGAAAGTGTAGATCATCGAAAATACTGAGGAGTAGTAATCCCATTGCTGCATCAAGTCTATCAATATATTTGGTTTTATGTGTAGCACCAATAGGTTCAAATGCTATCCCATGTGACAATTTGAAGAGACCTCTGGACTTCATGAAGATCTCCATTCTGAATTTCAATTTGAAATAGTTGAAGGAGGTGAGTTTTGGAACCAAAGAGTGAACCAGAGAGTGCTCCATAGTAACTATTGATTTCGAATATGAAGATGGAACTGTTGCAACTGCATAAAAATTCGAAACGGCTACAACTGCTGGAAACTACTACAACTACATAAAACTTTGAAACTGCTACAACTGCTGCAACTACAGAAAAATTCGAAACTGATACAACTACAGGAAACTGCTGCAACTACAGAAAACTTCAAATAACCTGCAATAAAATAATATAATTTTGATGGATATTTGTAGCAGAATCTAAAGAACACTGCTTTAGGACAATAAGAACATGTGACTGGATCCTTGACACCTGGATAGAGCTCACTAGATTGCTACAGTGAATTCAATGCAATGGCACCAGGATTTGTTGTGGAAATCCAGAGGCTTCTGGTGCTTTACTGAAAAACAGTTGTTCAATACACTGTTGCAACTACTACAATTTGAATATCTATATCAAGATTTGATACCATGTGATATTCTATAGGTGTAGATCACTCAGCTTGAACAAACCTCAAAAGTTCACTCAAAGAATTGCAGAGAAGAGGAAGAAGAATTGAATCAATATTCACACATGAAACTCAAAGAATGTGGAAAAATGTTGTAATCATGTTCATTAGCTGTAAGGTAGAAAACATATGAGAGTACAATGGAATTAATTTGATTACCCCAAAGGTGATTCGAATTCTCCTCAAGGTGTGGCTTAGACATTATAGGAGACATCACCCAATCAATGGTAGTAGTCACAAATAGTCAAATGTCAGTCAATGTGAGTCTAATTGAGTCTAACTGAGTCATGTGAGCACAAATGTAGGGAAGGAGACTCCAAGGAGGGTGCATGAGGACTGTCAGTAGTCAAGTGGCACTCCGATACAGACAACTGGAAGCTATAGGTAGGTAAACTGACCAATAAATGCATGAACTGAGGAATCAATGCAAGAACTGACTGTTGGAATCCAAGAGTGTGTAGTAGGGTGCATTTGTAATCCAGATGATGAAAACAAGGCGCATTAGGTAGGTAGGAGGGATATTGATGGCTAAAAATAGTCTCCAAGGGGCTGAAAATAAGCTCTAGGTGTTGGGGAGACTACCATACTGATGTCTAGATGCATTCATGCAAATACAAATGATGATAATGAGAATATTCCAACAGACTCATCATCCATCTAGAAGCACATAAAACATAGGTTTATTTACAATAGTTCATCAAATGCCTCATTCGGAAAATTAAATCCCCTTCTAGGTCGGATCCAAACATTGGACTTGGATTTGGATGGAGAGCAGGATTCTCCTACATTATGAGGGGCCAACCACTTAGAGAAGATGATGGATCTAAGTGAGGTATTTGTGGATCTAAGATATACATCATGCCAAATGAGGAATATGAGAGAGGATTCAAAGAAGGACCTCATTCCAAGAAAATATCCTCAAGATCCAAGATCCAAGATCCAAACAACAAGAAATAAGGCTAAAGTCATATTTCCGCAACCCTATAAATGAGCAAAGAGCAAAATTTTCACTCCCCAATAGGCATGCAGGGTGCGAAAATAAATAATTTTCGTTCCTTGAACACTAGACAGGGCGCATAAATATTCCTAGAGGCTAGGAGTCTAAAAAGTGGGTTAGGTAAAGTGGTTTTTGACCACTAAGTTGTTGGATTTGCATCCAAGTGTGACTAGGGAAGGAACCAACATAATGACAAAGGGTTCTAACACTCCTATGATGCACAAACATCATGTTTTCATGGTGATAAGCATGAAGAACCACATAAGACACATGGTGTGACATTTTGAGGTGTAACAATCTAGATTTCTAAAAAAATTGGTATATATTTTTTAAAAGCTATATCGAGCTTTCTAAAAAGCTAGATCGAGCTTTTAAAATCTAAATCAAGATTTAAAAATCTAGATCGAGCTTTTAAAAGCTAAATCGAGCTTTCAAAAGCTAGATCTAGCTTTTAAGCTTGATCAAACTCCTTAACTCAAAAGAACATGTATGATTTTTTTTTCAAATTTTTATCTCACAAGAGATAAATTGAGCTTTTGGTTTAACCACACTAAAACCCTCAATCGATGTATTTAAAAATCCTCCCAAAACCTCGATCAATGTTTTTTAACACCTCAGTTGAGGGCTTTAAAAACAGGCTTTTAGCCCTCTTTTTTGCAATTTTAATTTTACTTCCCTCTTTACCCTACCTAAACTCTATCCTAGAATGCAACTTAGGTGGTGGACTTCATACCAATAGATTCATCAATGAATTTTTTATCCATTGGAATATAATTTACGTGTTTTTGAGTTCATATGATAATTTTTTATTATTTTCTTTTCAAACTTACACTTACATAACCATGTCCACAACTTCGAATTAGCACAAAGCAAAATCAATAACATAAAAAGTACACAACCAAACAATTTCAAAAAATATATATGCCCCAGACCAATGCATGCTCTTCAAAAGGGCATTTTTTGTTTTTTCGATTTTTGTAACCAATAAAAAAATGTTTACGCTCAGACATGTGTAAAAGCCATGATTAAAAATTTCAATAGTTAGTTTCGAAAATTAATAAAAAATATAATTCTCCAACATAAATTTAAAAAAAGATGTGCGCCCAGTGCATTTTGTGTAGATTATGTTCATATATTTTTTTCAAAAATTATACATTTATCACTAGATTATTTTACGTGCACACAAACCACTTGTTAACTTTTCTTGAAATTTACACGGACAAACCTATCATTAAATGCAATTTTTATATATTAAATAATATTTTTATTTATTTTTAAATATAGGATGAACGACAACATAATTCCCTACAATTTTATTTTATTTTTTGTTGTGTGTTGAAATTCACAAGGCATATATGAGTTTTGAGGGATTTTATTTAATAAATAATTAAAAAATCGAATTTTCGCCATCACTTTTGGCCAAAAAGTGTTTCCCATCTTCATGGATTCACCCTTTTATGAGATTCTTTTTCAACCAAGAATTTAAAATCTTGAAATATACCGAATATTTCACTTTTATGTTTCAAAAAATAAACCTAAGATTTAAAACTAAAGTCATCAATAAAAGTAAGAAAATAGACCACATGAGACAAAGGAGTTTCAAGAGGACAAAAAATATCCTTATGAATTAGTTGCAATGGTTCTTTACCACACCAAGATTTACCTTTATCAAAAAGTTTCTTATGATGTTTACCAATAAGAAACCTTCACAAACACCTTTAGTGGAATAAATTGAAGGTAAGCCAAGTACCATGTTAGACATCATTTTCATTTTACCATAATTCAACTGACCTAATATTTCATGCCATAATTTACTTTGTTCATCAGCATGAGCAGCATAGGAATACAAAGGTTGATTTCTTCTTGAATTAAAACCAATAAAATTATATAATCCAGTATTATGATCAGCATGACGATAAGAAACAATTTTTAAGTTATGTTTGATATCTTTTAACACATATTTATCAAGACAAGCTTCAAATTTATAACCTTTCCGACATGTACGATAAATAGTGATGGGAATTCCTTGAACATGAAACACATCTTCCAAAGTACCTCTAGGAACATTAGTAGATCTTATTACTAAAATATGTTTACCATCACCAATATATACAATCTATGATGTGTGATTTTTAGTGTCATAAGATGTAAATAAAGCAGTTGTACTAGACATATGTGTAATATCCCCTCTGCTACCCCACTTTTTATGTAACGGAAATACAAATGTAAATGTATCGATGTACCAGCTCCTAGTGAGGAGCTCAAGGCCAAGGCCCCGCTAGTAAACCTTGTAAGTATTTGGTATTGATTTTCCTAAGTTGTAATTTAAATTTGTATACTTAGGAGACTAAAGGGCTTGATGCAACTAAACGACAGGGGCACTAATTCACTAGGGGGAAGGGTTGAATGGCTCAGAAGCCATGATTTTGATGACATGTGTCATCTTGGTGCCATGGGCACCTGAAGAGAAAGTGAATTGTTTGCTTATTGGCCCAAAAGTATCAAGGTCATATTAAATTACAATTAATCTTAAGTAAATGTTGTACATAAAAATTCCTAACGACTGGGGTAATTAGAGGTCACCAACATACTGTCATAATCAAGCATAAATCAAGGAAATTGCAGACAAGAGTCAGGTTATTCTTTATGAAATAAACGAGGGTTTGAAAGTTGAGCACTTAATACCTTATACCAATGAAGGTTGATCCAAGATCTTCAATCCTCAAGCTTTACTCCAAGATCTTGCACAAGGACCTGCAATACAAATATAACCCTCAAATATTTTGATTACAGATGGATAAATAATCAAATTGAAAGTACATAGACATTAAACACTTTCAAATATCCAAGTTATGCATCAAATTACTAGCAATATGGAAAGGAAAGATCTCTTTATTGATTTCAAAAATGACAACAAATACATTTCGACTTGATCTGCACAAGCACCTCTTGAAAATTGATCCGAACTCTTTTTCTCCTCCCTTCTACCAAAATTCCTCTAGCATAACTTTGCAATAATGAGTGTTTTTCCTCTCTCATGTCCTTCCCCTTGTATTTATGACAAAGTTGGGAGAATATTTTTGAGAGAGGATTAGTTAAGATAGGTATGGAAGTTAGGAAACCAATTCCATCTACCTATATTTCGAATTTGCTTTTTATTTTTTTTGAATTTTGAGGAACACGTGGGTGAAGAATGCACAACTCACATGTTAAGCGCGAAAGTGCTTGAGGAAACCTACGAGTGCAACTTTTAGGGAAACACGCGAGTGGTAAAGAGACCACAAGTGGGTAACTCGCTAGTTGTTAAGAGTTCACTAGCATGTATGTCCTAAACTCAATACACAAAAAATAGGTAAACTGGAGAAATAGAGAATGGCTAGGGCCACATAAATCTATAGAAAATCCAGGCTCTTCCATCCATATTGTCCTTTTGTGTGAGTGACAATTAAGTATTGTCAGGGATGGATAAGTGCCGATTTAATAGATAACAGACGTCCCCTAATGTATGAGTTCAAAAGGGTAAATGATGGCCCAAATAGATTATAAAATAGTGAAGTGGAGGAGCATAGAAATCACAAAATCAAAGTTTCAATTTGTACCCTAAACAAAACAAAGGTCATCGTACAATATAATCCTGACATAATGGCATGTTCAGAAGGATAGAACATGATCTCCAATACATATGTATAACTGATGTATATAGCATGGACACTAGAATACAAATGTGGATCCATGTTGTAAGCGGAGAACATAGCCATAATGAAAAAACTGGATCTATGTCTCATGAGGATCCAAAATGAGTGTGGCTCAGTCTTGCATAGCTTGGGAAATAACAAAATGTGATAATTCTATTACAGGCCCAAGGTCTTCAATCCAAACCATCTCAAGGTACAAATTATAACCATGTGAATAAAGGAGTTGATGTTGAACATGGAGGATATCATTTGATTACCAGTCATTGACATGGTATTTTTTAAGGATTCTAAGATTATACTTAAGTATAGTATTATATCCAATTATTTTGGATTGAAAAAAAAAATATATAGATAGGTAGGCGGATGTTAAATATGAAACCTACAATTTACTACTGAAACGTGTAAATTTTGGCAAATAATATGATAAAAAAACTTATTTTATGTAAATATAGGCGATATTAGAGTCTAAAAATGACCAAATTGCGAATTTAATTTTTGAAAAAAAGCCCCCAAAATAGCCATTTGGCGAAATTTCACCCCTAAAAATTACCATGGTCATTGATGTGAACCGTTAACAAAAGTGAGGGAACCCACCAATAATTAAAATGGGACCCAAGGTACCTAGTACATTATTACAAGTGTGAATAGGAGGTATTGAAGTCGAACACTTGAAGAATCTATCAAGTAAGAGACATTGAGGTATTCTCATAACTCAATAGCGAGAGAATCTGCCACTGGTGACTGCAAATATCAAGGTACTATCCAAAAACTCTAAGTATCCTTTCCATAGAAAGATGAGTTGAAATCGATGGGAATAAACCTGTGAGAAGGAAGGAATTAATGAATCCTCCATCATCTCACACAAGGAAAACTTAGAGACTGGATTGATATGAAACATGAATGAGTACAAAATGATATCAGGGATGGCTGACATGAGAGGTCAAGACAAATTCTAGAATGGATGACACAAGTGATATCCTTGAACATAGAGCACGACATAGGAATGAATTAGGCAACTTTGAACATAAATGAACCATGATATAAATATGCCATGTAGGAGACATAACATATTCTCCAAATGATTGGAATAGTAACCAATCGGAGGAATCAAAACACTGAATAAGGTTTTATCCTAAAGCCAAAACTAAAACCCACTAAATCAAGACTAGTGTTGTGTTCAAGGAATTTTTTGGACTTGTTTCCACAATGCCAACAAATGACGTAGATATTTCCCTTCCCTTTCTCTTTTTAAGTATCTTTTAATTTTTTTACAAGCATGAAAAAGATAAAAGGAAGCTCGATACTTCCTTTCTTGTAAAATTTTAACAAGTACAAGAAAGTAAACTCAATACCTTATTCATTTTTTAAGAAGCTCGAAGAAGAGAGAGAAGAGTGCTTGATAAGGATCCAACCATGTATAATTTTATGAGGCCATGGAAGGGAAAGTAAACACTTTATTCAATGTTTAACGAGTTTGAAGAAAAGATATAATATTACTCGATAATATATTGATCTGTGGATTTTAATATTGTGCTCGGATTTGTTTGTGCTCACCGGTGTTTTCATATTTTAAGAGTCTGAAAAACTTAAATAAAAACTCTATACACCTACTCGTAGATTTTATAGCGAGCCCGAGTTGGTGAATGCTCACATGGGATTTCATATTTAGAGAGTCTGAAAATCCTAAAGAAGACTCCAAGGGGTACTTTTTCGTAAAGTTAGTCTCCTCACCTGAAAAAGGATAAAACAATGCGAGAGAGAACACTTCTAGTCACAGTGAACTAGAGTATTCATTTTTCGTAAATAATCCACATGGTCTGGAAAATGGTTAGACTTATACCTATGTGGATGTCCCTTCAAATCCTTTAACAAGTATGAAGTGAACAAGTAGACTCGATGATCTTGTAAATTTTAAGGAGTCTAAAAAGAGCATGAAGGAAACTCCATATGCACGGGAGCTTTATAAAAGGGTGGTAAACAAATAATAGAGAAAGAATATGTGGTTGCAGATCACAATATACTAAGAAATCTCCCAGACTATCAATTGGTGGCATGGGAACCAATATGGAAAAGGTTTGCTAACTATGGTGTCCCATGTGGGGTAGGTCCTATCCATGGAGGAACAACAACGATGTTGGGAAAATAGAAGGATTAATGTCAGAGTCCCTGGAGAAAAAAGGGGTTTTTTGGCGTAACGATATGGTAAGGTATTAATGCAATGCATATTGCAACGATAACCTAACCTATATGCCATGAGAAACTAACATTTTTCAAGTGCTTGTGTGGACAAAAAACCTTGTAAAAACATCTTCTTTCTTGTTGATCTAGTCAAAACACCTTCATTAGTAGTCACAATAAAAATATGACATAAAAATAGACATTAGACTATATAAAGGGGGTAAAAATATAAAATTATTTACCACAAATAGCCAAATGGGCATAAAAACTAAGTGATTTACCATTGTAAAGAGACACAAGGACCTAAAACTTCAATCTTTGATTGTGATCCAACCGGTGGATGATTCTTCGTTCCGTCAGTTGCAGGTAATTAATCTCCCTTTTCTCTTCAAGTTGCATATGATTTTAGTGATTTTTGGTGATTTTTTTGAGTTTTTATTTAGCATATAAATTTGAATGTTCGTACCCACATATGGAAAGTATTACAATAGCGGGTTCGATAAAAAAGCGTGGGTGAAGAGTTTTTCACCCGCGGGTAGGACGCTAATGTCATAATAAAAAGCCACAGGTGGCGCAGTTTTGATAATTAGAGGAAATTTGAGGTCTAAAATGGGCCTCCTAAGGAAAATAGTAAAATAATAGTTAAAATAATGAAATAATAGTTAAATAATAAAATAATATTTATTAATTTTGGAGGAAGAAAGAAAAAAAATACTTTTTTTGTTTGTATTTTCAACATAGGTGTTAGTCTGGAGAGAACGAGAGCATGAGGCCATGGATAGAGATGCCATGGAAGATCCCTTGACCTTAAATGCATTGTGTCGGTGTGGATTACTGAAATTATTCCAAATGACAAATATGAGGGCCCTACCCAAACTACTTGAGACTCTAGTACATCTTTGGGATACCGACCAAGGGGTTTTTAAACTTCATGATGAGATATTGGAGCTCACAGTGGATGATATCTACTTTATTACCAGACTATCCCACTGTGGAGAGGTGGTAAACCTCAAAGGTACCTTCCGTGGAGTTGGGCCTCTCTTAGTGCAAGACTATGTTAACACCTATTGTGTGGCAGGAATGGAAAAGAGTGGAAGCCAAGTTGAAATCAGTCAAATAGATAGATTTCCACTGAAACTGATTATGAGCATCATTAACCAAGTGGGGGGTAGTGTGGCACTACATTTGGCCACTCACAACTACATGCAAATAGGTGTAGAATTCCTCTGCAATGTGATATTTGATTGGTGCACCGGGTTGTTGGTAAATATGAAACACCAACTTACTAAATGCAGGATGAGAAAGAAGAATAAATTTGGGTATGGTAGTATTTTAGTTGTTTTCTTCTTTGAGAGGTTTCCTACCTTGAGCCCTAGAGTGGCTCTTCCACCTATCGACCGTCGGGAGCCAATATTGGTTCAATGGAGTGATGTGTTTATCAGATAGGGAGGTGGAGATACCAGGACTTCATATGATGATGATAAATTCCTTGGATGGTGGAGCCAATAGGTTCCTACTTTTGAGAAGTTCCCATTGCAGATTTAGACTTCCGAGGAGACTTTGAGCTCATTCTCCCTCCAGGAGAATCCTGGGGAGAGATAGGTATGATTTTGTTTTGCAATATTCAATTTTAATGATTTTTATTTGTAAATATGTACATGTATATATTTTGATGAGTTTGAGTACTAACAAAGTGTATGATGCAGATATCAGACCAGTGCGACTAGATGGACACCCAAGGGTGTTTGTACGACAAGCATGGCCGGGTGGAGAAGATGCCATGATCATGACTATTGAGGGGAAGATGGGCTAGATTACACATGATATTCCTACTTTCTATATTGAGCAGATGCCTATGGACATGCATGATCATGTAGTGGGAGTGCCCCCTCCATGGATTAGACTGCTTCGTAAAGTACCTAGGCTAGTTATATGTTATAGGGAAGTAGTGGCTGAGGAGGCTGAGGCTCCAGCCTCTCCATAGTGACACTTGCATCATTTGAGGCTATAAGCTCAATTTTTGTATATTGATATGTATTATTGATGGATATGGATACTCAAAATCATTTTATTTTTGGGACCTATATATACATATATTAGTTATATTTACATGTTTCTTCTATGTGTGTGGTTATGGAATTACGCGTTTGATACAAATGCCAATCAAGAATATAATTTGCATAAGCATCAGTTATAGTGTTTTGATTTCTTGAAATATGTTTATATGTAATAAAATCAAAATGTCTTTCAAATAATCTAACTTTATATAATTGACGTGGCAATGAAGGATCACTAACTCGATACTCACAATTAAGCCAAGACATGATTAATTGAGAATCAAGTCTAACCTCAATACATATAATGCCATGATGTAAATCATCTCTGATCAGCTCAATGATAGCGCTATACTCAACCATATTGTTTGTAGCAGGGCCTAAACAAACACCCTCTGACAAAACTAGTTGAACTATAGGTGAATAGATCACCCAAGTGACTGAAGCAAGGTTACGAGTATGACGACTAGCACCATCAGCAAATCCTATTAAAAACTCAGTTGAAATTTGAAACGCAACCAAAAATACATGAGAAACAAAAAAGGTCAAACTCTACACTATTGTACAGTTATTTACAAGAAAAAGCATATGAACTATGCATAATACCATTTCAAATAGAGCCCATTTCTAGGTTCCAACAGCTTATCCCCATCATAATCAACCAATTCATATGTATATTTCTTAAAAAATTTGGAGACTATAAAAGGTATGAGTCACATAGATTTAAAATTTCCTAGCCCTAAAGGATCTTTGTCTTGGTCATAAACCAAAACAAGGTCTCCTTCTGAAAAAAAAAATCTAGGTTGGACAGACTTGTCATATTGACTTTTAACTCTTCTCTTGTGTGCTTCATTTGCAATAAGCACATGTTAGCATTGTTAATCAAGATGTTATAAATGAATCAATCATTCTTCCAAAGAAGATGTATCGGGTAAACGTTGAATGGATAACTTTAATGATGGTATTTAACATTCAACTGGTGTGACTGCCTCCAGCCCCTGAATGAGTTGGAAAGGATAAAAACTTGTAGTAGTATTTACGGTTGTTCGATATGCCCAAAGAGATGGATATAACATTATGTGCCAATTTGACCTACTAGCATTAATTTTGTGCTACAAAATGGTTTTCAAATTTTTATTCACTGCTTCTACTTGTCCATTCATATGCAGATAGAAAGGAGATGAATTCTCCTGTTTAAATCCCAACATAGTGATCAACTTAGTCATCATGTTGTTTTGAAAATGTCTACCATGGTCCGTAACAATATATTTTGGGATACCAAATCTAGAGATAATATGATTGAATATGAAATCGGCTGCAGTTTCTCCATTATCCTTCACAGTAGGCGTTTCCTATGTCCACTTAGTAAAGTAATCAACAACAACAATGATGTAATGATGCCCCCTGACAAAAAATTGGTTACATGTCATATAATCAACACCCCACTTGGTTAAGGGTCGTACTGTGATGACATGAAATAAAGGAGTTGGATGTGCTCACATATTATTGTTGAAGAGTTGGCACGGATGACAGCACTTGACAGATTACACACAATCTTTGAATATGGTGCGCCAAAAATAAAAAAACACATAATATTTTATCAGTTTTTTCCAACCCAAAAAGATGACCCCCACATGCTCCAATGTGGGCATCATTCAACACAACCTAAGCCTCATCAAGATTTAAGCAATGGCGTAGAATGGAATCATCCCCTCTTCTGTAAAGAGTATCAACAATTATGAGGTAATTCTTAGAGTTATGTCTGTTTGTCGTTGATCTTCTCGTGAAAAGGTTGGAGGGCACTTCAAATTCTGGAGATACAATAAAATATCCCCATACTAGGGATCAAAGGTAGATATCAAGAAGATGTGTTCATTAGTTAATGGATCATATTCTATCATAGAATCATCACCACTTGGGAACTATGAAATGAGATCAGTGAACACTAAAGAATTCTTAGATTTAGTAGACTGAAAAGTAAGATCAAACTCTTGGACTATGCCATTCCATTTATCAAATTTCCCCCCATTTATATGTTGGGTTAAAACATATTGAAATGGATTGAGGTTTGTGATAACTATAGTTGTTCATAACAAAATATAATAACGAAGCCTCTAAACAACGTAAATAGATATAAGTGCTAAATTCTCAATGTGATAATACTTAAGTTCAGGTCTTAGCAAAGCGCAATTGAGATAATAGATGGCATGATCTTGGAGTTTTTCATCTTCCTGAACTAGGACTATGCCAATTGTGGAATCAATTGTGGCCAGATATAATATAAAATCTTGAGTATAATTTGGCAGACTCAATAAGGGGGATGATAACAATGATTTTTTCAAAGCCTCAAATGAGTTTTGAGTAACCTCATCCCATACAAATGGAGTATCTTGTTTGAGTAAACACATGAAACCTTTCGTTATATTTTCATAGTTGACTATAAACCATCTAAGAAAGTTGGACAAGCCTTGCAAACTTTGAAGTTGACGAATATTGCGAGGAGGAAATTTAATGATAGACTCTACTTTTAACGAATCGACCATGATTCCTTTACTATACACTGTAAAACCTAGAAATCGTCTAGACTCGATGCAGAAAATGGATTTATGTCGATCCAATCGAATCTTGTAATGTCTGCATCATTCAAACACCAATTGTAATTGAGCTGAATGATCCCGTCTCTTTCGAGATCTTGTGGGGATATCATCCAGGTATGGTTCCACTATGTGTTTGATATTATGGAAAACGAAATGCAAAGCTCGCTGGAAAGTAGCTCCAAATTTTTTCAGACCAAACAACACCTTCCTATAAGCAAAGGTACCCCAGGGACAGATAAAATCAGTCTTATGTTGATCTTTAGGTTTAATTTGGATTTGGTTATATCCTAAAAGTCCATCCATAAAAGAGAATATTTCATTACCTACGCATGCATCTATTATCTGATCAATGAAAGGTGTGGGGTAATTATCTTTAGGACATGCTTTATTCAAATATTGAAAGTTAGTACAAATGCAGATAGTAACTTGATTTTTATCAACAAGAACTGGGTTAGAAACCCATTTTGTCATCGCGATAGGATAGATGAAACCGACCTTTAAGAGATTTTATACGTCATATTTTACAATTGTAGATTTCCTTGGGTTGACTGGACAAATCTTTTGTCAAACAAGTTTGGCATTAGAATATGTTTTAATTTCATTTTCAACAATGGAAGGGTCGATGCCTAGCATCTCCTCATATGATCAGGAAAAAACATCGCGAAATTCCTTAAACAGATCGGTATAAATGAAAAATTCCTCAGGAGAACAATTCGCACCACTAAAGATGTTTTCCATGACATTAGGTTTTGTAGAGAGATTGATTGGTATCATTTCTGATATGTTGGCCATATTTCCTTTAGCAAACATTCCTTGTTTCACTAAAGGGTTAATGGATTGATCAACATCACCACCAAGTCTCATGTGGAACTCCTCATTCTCAATTTTGTCTAAATATGGAAGGAAATAGGATCTATGATGCATATATTCCCAAGGTTGATCAATGCCTACCATTTAATTCAAAATGGCTCTGTCAGAAGGAAAAACCATGTCTAAACAATCGAAAGAATGAGCGGATTCCACAACCCATGCAGGCACATAATAAACATATAACTCCTCTGATATTGAAGCAGTAGAGATGGAATCCATGGAAGTTTCTTGTAAATCTTGGTAAGCAATTTCTTCCACAGATAAGGGAACCACTAGTTCAACCTGAGTAGGTAAAATCTAAGGATCATTTCTATTAGAGATTGAAAAAACATCCTCAGATATTGAAATAGTGTTTCAACTACTCCCTGAACCAATATAGTTAATGGGCAGAATAAAATCTAATGTGCCCATAAGAGATGAATACATACCTACTCTGAAACTCTCACTAGGTGGGCATGCCTAATCAATCATCAGAATGTTGATTCAAAAGAGGTCGTGTTATTTTTTCGAGTAAAGGACAATTGGTCAACTATGAAAATCCTTCCTTTATGAGAAAATATCAAGACCCAAAAAACGGACGATGGAATGACTTGCATGGAATACGTTCAACTATGTCCTAACAAAAAATTGTAATCAAGAGGAGTGCCCAAAACCTATACTTCTACTGACACTACTTTTCCTACTAATTGGATTTCAAAGTAGGGTAAAATCCCATGAGGATGGAAAGATATTCCATCGAAAGCAATAAGCATCATTATAAAAGGAACCAACTCTAGGGAGCCTAAGGATTGCCATCAAGAAATAGCCATAACGCACGTAGACACGTCTTCATCTACAACAATTCGCCCTATGGTCTTAGCACCATGAACTACTTCAATTTGAAAGGAAACGTGATATGGAAACTAAGGTTTGACATCAGACATATCAAATGTTTCCAATAGAATCGTGGAATCGATACTTCCTATAGCTGCCAAAAGTGCATTTCGTTGCGAAGGGAAAATTTGCAAAACTTCCAAAGCAAACATTGCACATGGTGTTTGGGATTACATATTCCACAAAAGAATAGTTGGGAGTATCCCTCGCATTAGGATTATGTGAAACCCTCTTGCAGACACCTTTCGGTATATTTGGCATGGGGTCTCCTGGCCTCTCAATATGAAGAGGAGATGACACTTTAGGATCTAGTTTGCAATAAAGTGTTTGAGTGAACCTTTTTGATTTATGACTAACCAAATGATGTGGTGCCTTGGGTGTCCCTGGCACTAGACTTGCCATAAGCCATGTTTTGTCCCCTAGGAAAAGGATCCTTCAGGACAACAATTTTGTTTTGTTTTAATAGCTTCTGGGATTCACCAATTAAATGGAATTAATGGGTTAAGTGGTATTCCTTGCAAATATTACAACGAAACTTCACTTTTTTCCTTTCCTTCTTGCCCCCCTCAGCATTATCAATGGACTTGGGATTATTTTGAATACCCTCTACCTTCTTGCCCTTATTATTTTTACCACTGGATTGTTGAGTACCCTTTTGTAGATAGGGTTTTCACCCTAGCTTATGCTAAAGGGAACCTACTTAGGATTATGGAATCCTTAGTAGAAGTTCAATAAATAGTAAAAACTTGATGTAAATAATATAAATATCAAACGAAAAACCTAAGCATGTGCATATAAAATACTAAAATCTAAATCTAAAACAAGACATGAAATAGTAAACTCATGTATGAGAACACAGTAAAAAATGGATTTACGATTCTTTTTATTAAATAGCAAACAAAGGGCTTACATGGGTTTTTTACTTCAAGGGTGAGGTTGGTGGAGTCTGTGCAGTCGTACGAGAGAGGTGCACTAATACTCCAATGTCTCCTTCTCTTCTCCAAAATGCTTCAAGGGTGGCCAAAGGGTTCACTAAAAATGGTAAACAAAAGCACAAATGGTGGGCTAGGGTTCTGAGTGAATTTCAATAGCATAAGGTTAGAGTGGATAATGGATGTGAAATGGGGAGCCTCCATTACCTTCTTATAGATTTTTGGGTGGTGGAGTATTGACCCATGGTTTTGGGTGCCAAATGGTTTAGGTCAATGGTTTTAGGGTTTTTCCCTCTTTTTTTCCCTCATTTTTCCTTTTTTGAAATTATTTTGAATTATTTCCCTTTTTATTTTTGGGAAATTTGGATCCCTTTTGAGGGTTTTTTTATATGTTTTGAAGGAAATTTATTTATTTGAGGAGGAAATGTTGATTTTTAGCCTTTTGGGTGACCATTTGAGGGTTTTTTAAGGTTTTGGAGGCCAGAATGGTATGAAAAATGGTCAACAAAGTTATGTGACTGGGGAGATGAGCTAGTGGACAACTTTTGGGTGTTAACAGATTGCCCCCTAATGTGTGAGGGAAGGAGCTCATTGTATGGATGATAAACATCATAGTTTATGTCATTTTTCGGGGGTATGAGCATTGTGATGGAGAAGATAAAAAACTGGTTGGAGACCGGAACATGTGCTCCATACGAACTGCAAAGACTAAAAATGAACATAAATGACCTCAAAAAATGAATGAGGATTGATCTCAATATATGGACGAGGTGGGAATACCCATGCTCGTATCAAGATATACAAATAATAATGAGGCCCAAGGGGACCTGCAAAATACATGGAGAATTGTTGTGTACATCATAATGGTCCAGAGGGGACACAAAATTGGGACATACTCATGGTCCAACCATGACTGATCTGAAGGACTGATACATGGAAACAATGGCATCCAAATTGAAAGTGGTACAATAACAACTTAAGCTCTGCTAGATCTGAAGGTGTCCAACAACTGTATGGACTCAACGACTGAGAGTCAGAATCTCAATGGTACACTGAACTGGATCTGAACTAGGTGCTCAAGGAAGCGTATAATTGGAGTGCTTCTTAATGTTGTCGCCAACGCAGCCCGAATATCCACGAGAACATACAATAAGGGGGTTCCAAATTGACTCGCCAATGTGCTAGAGTCAGGGGACATCCAGGGTATTTGACCAATAACGGAAGGGATCAATACCCTGTATGAATATCAATGGTGCGATCAAGGTGTTGAATTCGAGAACGTGAGAAACAACCATTCGGAGGGGCACTAAGGACTCCACTCAAAATGGTCTGTAGGCACTCACCACTGATGGTGATGAGTCCAAGGCACAGGGACCTCTGGGTCTATCCTTTGGAATAGATGTGCTGGCGTCGACAAAGGGAGACCTGCAACTACCAAGGAAATGATGTTTCCTTGATAAGAGCATGAGGTGTACAACCAAAATGTGATAGTACTAGATGTGATACTAACAAACTCTGGGGGGATATAAGGGTCGTAAGGTAGGGGGGGGACTCAAACTTCCTTTGTTCAGAGTATGACGGTAACGGTGACCTAGAAGAATATGAAACTTGCTTTAGGGAAGGGGATCATAGTGCAAGGGACCAAGGATTATGACTGCAATGGGGGAGACTCAAGGGGGGGAACTGATGAGTGATATCAGGAGACTCGAAAGGTGGCACATCGCAGAATACTCTGAAAAAAGGAGACCAAAATGGGTAAGATGCCATAATAGTGGGACTATATATGATCTATCGTGGCGTCGAGAGGCACTGTTGGGGAATTTTTCATGGTTTTAAGGAGATTGAAGAAGGGATAGAAGTGTGCTCAAGATGGTACTGTTGTGTGGATTTAGACGAGCCTAGGAAAGTGCATGCTCATGTGTGCTTTCAATTTTCAGGAGTCTGAAAGCGATTAGAAGAATCTGGACTGGTGGAGAGGTATCATCGTGTGGATTTGTACAAGCCCATGATGGTGAATGCTCGTGGTTGATTTCAATTTTAGAGAGTCAGAAATCAAATAAGAAGACTCCAAGGGGGTTCTTTTTCATTTCTTAGTCTCCACAGCCCGAAAAAGCATAAAAGTATGCGATGAAGAACTGTTCTATCCATTGTGGTTAGAGTATTCCTTTTTCGTAGTTAGTCTACCAGGTCTGGAAAAGGGTTAAAATTATACCAGAGAGACACCCTTCCAGGTACTTTAACGAGCATGAAAGGAAGCAAGATTGTTTGACGATATTTTTCGTTGTTTAAGGAGTCATAAAAGAGCTTAACGGAAACTCCCTAAGTGCCCTTTTCGTAAAGGAATTGCTCAGCCCGAAAAAGGGATAAAATTATACTAAACAAATAGAATGGCTAGGCAAGGAGGAAGCGTTCAATTCCAGGGACAATAATGAGAACAAAGAACGAAGGCTAGGGGGTAATGTCGATGGGGCCTCCTTTCGGGTTGATGAATGGTGGAAAAATAATGCAATAAATGCAGTATGGATGGAGTGATGGGCTCATGGATAGGTTGCGATGCAAAAAATGGAAAAAAATGATGGTGACCGATGTGGCACACAAATCGAGGCGGCGAGGGGTGTGGAAAAAATGCCTAAAGAAAGTTTCAGTGAGAGCGATAAATGATCTCAAGCGTCATCACGAGCACAAAAATCTAAATTCGGCGGTGTACAAAATGTCCAAAAATGAAGGCGACCGGTGTGGCATGCAAATTGAGATGGCTAGGGCATGGAAAAAATGCCCAAAGATTTTTTTTATTGAGGATGAGGAATGATCTCTAGAATAATCACGGGCACAAAAATCTGAATCCAGCAGTGTAAACGGTGCAAACAATGGAGTTTGTATGGCTCCATAATGGTCAAGACAAGATTTGGGGTAAAATGGCTATAAATAGCAGAGGGACCCTCAGTACATGTGTCATTGTCACTGTTCAAATTGGGATAAGTTTGGAAGGCCTCATAAGAGAAAATTATGATTTCTTGCAATGCGACTGGTGGAATCACGTTTTGCGACTTGCAGCTAATTCTTGCATTGTTTTATGATGTTTTTGACGCAATTTTGGGGGGATTTGGTGTCCTAGGGAGGCGTGCCAAGCGAAGCTTGGGAACCACTGCGCCAAAGCATGAATTTCGAGAGAAATACGATGTTTAAGAGCATGGATCTGGGCTTGATGGCCAAGCTTTAGAAGCACAACTGTGGGCCAGACAGTCATGCTGCGAAGCGTGACTATGGGCCAGATAGTCGTGCTTCGAAGTGCGACTGTGGGCCAGAAAGCCGCACTTTGAAGCACGACATTTCGGGAGAAATGCAAGATTCAAAGCGCGGCTATGGGCCCCACATTCACGTCTTTAGGGTGCAGTTATGAGGCAAAGATGCGTGCTTTGGAGCACACATTTCAGCCTGTGTTGGGGTTTTTTTTTTGGGTATATATTGAACTTATGGGTTTGGATTTTTTGGTTGGCAGGATGTCAAAGGTATCATGGAGAGATCACGAGCTGAGGGGTCTATTACTAGACGCGATCTAGGAGGATGAGGATGTGTAGGGTAACTTGGCTCGTTGTGGATTGTTGAAGTTCACACAGGTGCCTTTGATGCGCTCAGCTAGCTTGTTATTGAACAAGTTAGTCGGGTTTTGGGATGCAAATGCAGAGGCATTCATGATACAGGATGAGCAGTTGGAGATCACGCTCACAGATGTGTATTTCTTGACGGGGCTTCCATGGTTGGGTATGATCGCAGATACCCGACCAAGGAGGCCAAGTGATATTTGTATGGAGGACCTATTGGAGCGACACTGTTATTCTACCATAGATGTGCATGATAATGCACTCTTAATCAGTGATATTGAGAGTGTATATACTCGAGCGATTGTGGTGATGGTGGTGCGTGTACTGGGGTCACAAGCCACCCACCGTGTCTCTGGGGTACAGATGGTGCTTATGGAGCTGGTCTTGGTAGGGACCTATTATGGTTGGTTCCATATGTACCTAACAGTGGTTCAGCGAGAGTTGAACAGGGTGAGACATCAAGGAGGGGGGTTCTGTTTTCCCTAGTTTCTCTGCTCATTTTTATTTGAGCGAGTCTCAACACTACGACCGCACTTAGCAGTGTGTGACGAGGGGTCGATGGAGCCGTGGATGCGATGATGGGGTGAGCTGATGACTCATTGGGGTGGCAGGATGATGGGGAAGTTCTTCACCTAGGAGTTGTTCACTCACTAGATGCAGCTGCTAGTGGTGATTGAGAAGTACCCGTACTATGAGATGGACTGCAAAGGGGATCCGGCTCTACCGCGGCCTCCTTGTCAGGAATGGGGACCAGATGGTATGTTGTTATTTATGTTTCAACATCATATTTTATAGATATCATAGCATAGATGGGTGTTAGATGATTTGTATGACATTGATATTGATGAGATCTATTTTGTGTGCATATATTGGATCGCAGCCTTCGAGAGGATACCATGCATAGAGGGGTCATGTAGAGGGTATATACTCTCCTGGATGTGGGCAGGGTCGACGAAGAATTTCCTCGGTGAAACTAGACACTTTGCGGGTTGCTATTGACCACCTCCTGGAAAGGGTGATAAAGACTAGTTGATAGAACTTAGACCAGGATTTGATCGACATTTGTTATGATGCTCCACGGGAGTGGAGGCCTATTATGAGGCAGCTTATGATGGCAGCTGAGGTGGTGAGATCCATGGCATGAGGGGATGCCCCCTATTATGGATATGAGGATGTCGAGACAGAGTCAGATGAATCAGAGGAGGAGGAGGAGGACGAGGAAGAGAGGAGGAGGAGGAGGAGGAGGAGGATGAGGACGACGACGAGGATGATGATGATGATGGAGATGGCTCTGACTCACTAGGTAGTTGATGGAACTAACCCTATGCAATGAGCATGGGTATTTTGTATTCGGATGTATCATATGACGAGGACGTTGTTAGGGCTCCTCTATGTATGTATGTGTATGGGGTGTTGTGAGAACGATGACATTTATATTTATGATGTATATATATATATATATATGCACATGGATGAAACTTATGATGATGGCTATGTATATGCACGTGGATGCAACTTATGATGATGGCTATGTATATGCACGTGGATGCAACTTATGATGATGGCTTATTTTTTGTTTTTTATGATGTTTATGTATGCCTATATGATGGATAGATGAATGGTTATGATTTGCTTCCTATATGTTGTGATTTATGTGCCAGTCTAGAATATTGTTAGCCATCTGGTCTGCTACACTATTTTGAATTCTTGGGACATGAATGAATGAAATGGATTCAAACTGTCTGACCATTTGTTTAGTGCTCAGGATATTTCTAAAAAGGCAAGGATCCCATACTTGGTAAAAGTTGTTGAGTTGGGCGACAAGCAGTTGGGAGTCAAGGAACACACGAAGGTGACTTATACCCATCTGGAGGGTAATAGTTAGGAGATTGGTCACGGCATTGTACTCAACCTGGTTATTGGTGCAAGTTCCTATGCACACTCCGTCGAGGTGGATCAACTCATGTGAGGGGGAATATAATACCCAAGATGCGAAGGCGAGGTTTGGAGACCAGCGACTTGCACCATCGATGAAACCGACATAGTATGGTGGAATGGGATCCATCTGTGGTCATGCAGGGAAGCAAAGTGTGAGGTGCTATATGCAAAAAGTAAGAAAAAACAAAAAGAAATGAAACTGTACAACATGGACTAGTGGGTCCAAAAAGTGCTAAGGGTAAAAGCATTTGAGATAAAACCCATTACGGGGGTTGCGCAAGGGGTTTCCTTCGGAGTTGGTGAGGATATATGCCCCATGTCCTAGGCAGGTATAGACGATGTATGTGCCTTTCCACATGGACTCAAACTTTCCTTTCCCAGTCTTGTCATGTGCTTGGTCATAAACAAGGACTAGATCTCCTTCTCGAAAATTGTGAGGGTGGACATAGTTATCATTGCTGGCTTTGGAGTGGTTTTTTGAGGCCTCAATGGTTTGTAAGGCTGTGTGGAGATATTCGTTGGCTTGCTCCAGAAGGATTAAATGTTGCTCGAGCAGTGAGGTGTCCATGAGGAGTTCAATGGAAATATGCAATGCAAGAATCTAGAATTCGATGGGAAGAATAGACTCGACACCATGAACCAAATGAAAAGGAGTCAAACCTGTGGCGATCTTAGTAGACGTGCGGTAATCCCAAAGTGCAGGAAATAGCATATGATGCCAGTTGGACTTTTAGTGGTCTACAATGCGTTGAAGGATGGTCTTCAGAATTTTATTAATAGCCTCTACTTGGTCGTTCCCTCGATGGTAATAGGCGGAGGTGTATTGGTGTTCAAATTTGAGAAATTTAGACAACTCCTTCTAGACGGAATCTTCAAAATGTTTTCCATGGTCAGAGATGAGTTGTTTTGGGACCCCGAATCAAGTGATGACATGGTTTAAAAAGAAGCGGGCCGCAGTCTCACCTGGGCAATTGAAAGTAGGCATGGCTTCGACCCACTTAGTGAAATAGTCGACAGCCACAATGATGTATTTGTGGCCATTCACCGAGTGGGGGTTGCACTCCATAAAATCAATGGCCCATTTGCAGAAAGGGCCAACGTTGATAAATGGATGGAGGGGGGTGGGAGGGGTCTTCGCCTTGGGGAAAAAGAGCTGGAAATTTCAGCAATGTAGCAATCAATAAATAGGGTGGGCCAAAAGTATCCAGCACGGATAAACTTTTGGAAAGTAGCCATTCCAGAAAAATGTCCATCGTAGGCTCTGCTATGACAATCATTGAGAACTTGTTCAGCCTCATCTCAAGTGAGGCATTGACTTAAAATGGTGTCAATACCGTGCCGGTAAAGGACATCTCCCAGGAGGAGATATCGTGAGGCATGATGGCGTATGCGATGGTGATCATTGCATCTGATGTTGGATCGAAACTTTTGTGTGTGTAGGTACACAAGGATGTCGTCGTACCAGGGGTCATCCGACGAAATGAAAAACAAGTGGTCGTCAGGTAAGATGGTATTGATTGTTGGTGACGTGGAAGAGGATGGTGAGTCCATCATGATTTGTGCCAATGCAAGGGATTTGGTACTCTTGGGGGTAGTGAACATGAGGTCGTACTCTTTAAGGATGATGACCCATTTTGCTGGGCGACCCTGAAGAAGGCGATGACTCAAGAGATAGAACATGGGGTTGGAATTAGCCATGACTGTCATCCGACTTAATAATATATAGTGACGCACCTTTTGTCCTGAGAAGACCACGGCAAGGTCCAAGTTCTCCTCATGGGGGTAATGTAGTTGTGGGACAGATAAGTTTTGGCTCACATAGTAAATGACATGTTCTTTTCCTACACTATCTTTTGGGACGAGCACTCCCAAAACGACGTAGTCAGATGCTGAGACATAAAGGATAAAATCTCTGGAGAAATCAGGAGGCGAAATCAATGGGGTGTTAGTCAAGGTTGTTTTGAGGGATTTGAAAGCTGCTTGTGCTTTTTCATCCTAGAAAAAAGGAATGTGGCTATGAAGTAAACAAAGAAAACCATGAACGGTCGTAGCATAATACAGGACAAAGCAACGGAGAAAGTTGGCTCTCCCCTGCAGACTCTGTAATTGTCGTAATGTACGAGGGGATGGGAGGTCCAGGATGGCTTGGAACTTTAAATGATATACAATAATTCCTTTTTGGGAAACGATGAAACCTAATAACCGACCTGCAGGAACGGAAAATACACACTTGAGGGGTTTCAAGCGAATTCGATATTTGCAACAATGCAGAAAAATGTGTACGAGGTCATTTAGATGGTCGGATTGTTTCTTAGATCGGGCTTTGAGGTCGTCTAGGTAGAACAGAATGATATGAGCCAAATCATGAAATCAATATGTCATGGCCCACTGGAAAGTGGCACCAACATTTTTAAGGCCGAAAGGCATGACGCGAAAAGCAAAGGTGCCCCATGGGGTAGTGAATGCAGTCTTGTATTGATCTTCCTTTCGGATGTGAATTTGATTATGCCCAAAGAAACCATCCATGAAGGACAGAATCTCATGTCCTACACAAGCATCAACAAGTTGGTCAATGAAGGGCATGGGGAAGTTGTCTTTGGGATAGGCGCGGTTCAGATCGCGAAAATTAGTACGAACGTGAATGCTGCCCTGTTTTTGTTAACTGGCACCGGAATGGAAACCCAAGTGGTGTAGGCGATGGGATAAATCAACTTGGATTTACGTAGTTTCTGAATATCAACATTGATAGCAGGGAGCTTGGATGGCTGGATGGGTCATTAGTTCTGGAGGACAGGTGGGACATTCGGCCAAGTATCAATATGGCATTCAAAAATGGCGAGGTGTAGGCCAGGCATCTCGGTATAGGACCAATAAAAAATGTTGCAAAACTCTTGGAAGAGCTTCTTATATTCCCCAATTTCATGTTCCATACAAGAAGCACCTAAGGCAATGAGCTGGGGTTGACCACCTGGGAGGGAAATATCGATGTGTATGTGTTGATGCCTTGGGGGTGCAGGGTAAGTGCAAAGTGTTGGAATGGGTCCAAGGCACACAACAGGGGATGAAAACCCAGCCAAAGGCTTCGAAAGACCCTGCGTAAGGGTAATTCTATCCTCGAGCTATTTCATGTGGTAATCACCCACAGATATTTGGCCTCCGCTGGCACTCTATGAGTAAAATATTTGATCTTGAAAGATCAGTTTTCCTATCAAGGAAAACTAAGTAAAAACTAGCTACCAAAATCTAACTTAACCTATCTAAGGAAAGAACCTATTGTAAGTCAGATCTAGCCTAAAAGGAAGAGTTGATGTTGTGCAGATCAGATTTGAAGCGTGATGAACAAGCAGTTAAGTACCTTAAGAAAAATGTCTTCGGGTTCTTCACTTGTTAATTAAAGTTTTATTAGTTAATAAAAATTAAGTGACAATTCTTCAAAGTGTTTAAGCCTATTCAAATATCTGATCTGTAATCATTGTGTTAATTGAAAAATTAACATTTGATTATACATATTTATTTGCATCGAATCATTTGTAGAAATATAAAAAAAGTGAAAACGTTCAATTAAAGAAATTTAATAGAACCATTTTGAGCATAATCCAGACATACAGAGAAATCAATATGAGAGATCTTATGCATTAATGAATGTCTTGCAAAAGATTGAACACATAACCAATGACGAATTTCAAACATTAACTCAACAATTCTCAAAGAAATTTGAAGAACAATAGGAGGTGAATTAAAAGATAACTTTCCTGAATAGAGAAGTCTTGTACAAAAATTACAATGACTCTGATAAATAGAGTATCTTTAGTCCAATCTCCTGCTGAATTGAAATTCCAAAATTCCCAACCCTTTACTAAGGGAAACATTCCTCCTTATATACTAAATTTACATAAGAGTTCCAAAAGTAGAAATTCTACAAAATAGGGATTACAAAATCGGATCTAACCATCAATCCAAGAAATATTTCTATTTTTAAGCTTAAAATATTTTTTGCCACCTTGCACAAAAGAAAGACTTGTTCTTTAATCAGATAAGGTCTCATGGCACCATAAAAATTCAATCACAAATTGTTCACTATCATCGACAGGTGGTGTGGCTTGCAAAGAATCCACTGTAGGAAATTCGAGGTCAGGGAACCAACTGTCAAAAACAGAGAAATCCATTAGAGGATTTACCTCAGGAATAGTAGCCGGCACAACAGGTTCTTCATTGATTATAAATTCCTATATAACATCAGTATCAAGATCAGTTGATTCCTCCATAATTTCCTTCCTTTGCTCTTCGTGGTTTTGCACGTAGGTAGACAAAGTTTCGAAGTCTTCTTCACTGCTAAAGATCAGGAACACCTGCATCAAACGGTGGTGACAACATTTCTTGATACAACAAGGGGTAGATTTCTTCATTTTCAACATGAACATTAGAAAATTCACCATCTGCATGAATATTACTCATTCTGAATGAGTCTTGGATAGTGGGACGCAAAAAATACCACACAGAGTCTTACATCTTCCAGAAGGCAAGGGATGAACTAGGGATTTCATGTTAATTGCTATTTAAAGGCCAAGAAGCAGGTCGATGATAACTGGGTGGGGAAAATATGCAATGATTAAACTTGTCCAGTCAATTAATATAATTACTTCAATTGTAATGAAAAGAGCCAAGGTATGTGCCAGTCGAATGAAAGATTGTGCGAAGTACGAGTTCAATTATTACTCGCATGATTTTGAATTTCCTTTACAATCACATCGTTAAATGCAATATTCCATCAATAATTATGACTGGTGATTAATAATAGAGACGAAGTTTATGGTGATAGAGTTGATGTGCAAAAAGGTCTCGACTAGGAGTTCCAGTACACGGGCTATCAATTCTTCGCACGTAACAAATCCGATCATTAAGAGGTGGAACAAAAATGACAAGATGTCAAAGCTTGAGTCCATACATGGAAAACTTAAGGCGGAGAGATGGCATCCATTCAACATGAAGTAACTGATAGAATTGTAATAGTGTCCGCTGTCATAAATTACACAGAAAAATGATAATTTGGCAGAACCAGGTTTCAAAAGACAAGATGGCAAAGCTTGACTTAACTAATTAACCAAAATCAACATGACCGCGAGATCATAACAGAAAGACGACTGAGATTAACCGAGGTGGAATGCAAAATCGGGTTCAAACATTTTCATGAAGTTCTTATTCAAAGATCTCGCAAGTTGAAACCCGAAGGTACGGATTTGCGGGTTGCGGGTTCACAAAAATGGAAGTAAAAAAAAGGATTTGCGAAACCTAAAAACCTACTATGTAGGTGGCGGGCTTTGGAACGTCAAACTGTGAAGCGAAACAACCATCCCAAAAGCCGCATCCCGAAATTACGGGTTGCGGATTTCGGGAACACACACCAAATACATGAAAAAAAAAAAATCTTGAAAGCCGAATGTCGCCATTGCAGGGTTCGGGTTTCAGGGTAATTATTTCTCAATCTTATTAAAGAATGATTCCGCAACCCGCACCTGTCAGGTTGCGGGTTTCGGAATTACCCAAACCAAAACTTAAAAACAACAGTCCCGTAACCCACACCTGTCGGGTTGCGGGTTTCGGGTTCTCCAAATGTTGGGTTTCAAGATGATGATAACAGTCAACAAAATACTCAAAATTTTGGCTCTTTTCAGACCGAAACACTTTGGAAGAAATAATCAAACCCTTACAAACAAGCAGACCAAAAGCATGGGTGAATAATTTTAGAGGTAAAATCAAAATCTAAAATTTTTAAGATGACTCACCCAAACACCTTTGTGTTTATTAAAATTGGGGTCTCCCATGCTTAGGTAAGCATGGGATCTGTTGTGGCTACAACAAACGGAGACTGGATGGGAAGAACCAGTTATCTCTGTAATCAAATCCATCTAAAGACAACATGTCAATCAACCGATTTCTTGAAACTCAATTCAAAGAAGATACTCAAAAGATAACAGCCAACAAACAATGAACATGAAAATGGATAGATCTCAACAATGACCATTTTAAAGATAAAACTCATCCGATAAGGAAATTTTGAGAGTAATACCGAATCTTTACCATGATGTAATCATTGAAGACCAGCTTGTGTTGAACCTGAGAACAACCTCAAAAATGCTCATGGATATCCTAATTATAGATCGCCTTGGTTTATTAATTATATGTATATTCAGTGATCCTCTATGGATTATATATATACTCCTTTATCTTTTCTTTATATTTTTTTATACGCAAAACCTTGTTGATACGAGACCACTGTACTGACTTGGTGATCAGATGAAACATTGCCATTCACAGGCCTGATCTGGAAACTGGTCAAGCTAGCTCAATGACGAGACTCCTTGTCTTCCGGTTGTAAAACCAAAAGAAATTGTCATGGCTTGGTGACCATATTGTGGTAACTCCGGTCCAAGATCAAACCCATGATCATAGAAGGGATGGCTTGTGATAAGACCCCTCTATTCTTGTATACAACAAAAATCCCATGAAAAACAAAAAAAAATATTTTGGCATAAGCTACAAGGCATTACCATGGCTTGGTGACCATATAGTGATAATGTTACTCACTAGTGCTTTGCGGATCATGAATGGACCGACCTGTAATAGGATCTTCCACCTTCCCACATAATTGAAAGTCATCTTCCAAGTGTGGTGGCTTGATGTGAAGATGTCATTCCACTTTAAATACCTATGAACCTAATGGGTTGGCTTGATAACAAGACCACCCACCTTGTAACTTATAATTTTAAACAAAATTCATATTCAAAGTGATTGTAAAAGGATCCATGAGCAATCAAAACTGGTCAGGTTATTATGATATGCCGTTCAACCATGAAACACCAGATAGAGAAATGATGACCATCCTCCATACCTCAATTACACAAATAAAGCATGGTGAAAGATAATGATCAAAGTGAAAAGTATCCAAAGGAACTGCACTTATTTGACTGTTTATTCTTTAGAGCAAATTCTATTCAAAAGCCAGAAAGTAAGATTGATAACAACGTTGAAACTTCAGAAGCAATTGTTGCTAAGAAAGGTGATCATAAGCCATTACCACAAGTGTGAAGCCTTATTAATGAAAACCAAAACAAAACAAGAAAACCAATCAAAATGTCAATGCAATAAAACAAATGATTGAAAAAGAAACCACACCTATGTACAAGTGCACTAGATTGTTCAAACAAAATACTTTTTGAGAAGAGACACATTCACTGGGAAGGTGTCTACAACTCCCTCTAGCGTCTGTAATCGAACAGTGCTAGGACTAATCTTTTCTGTAATAATGAAAGGTCCTAGCCAAAGGTGCTGAAACTTGGTGTACTGATTCTTATCTTTACGTTGCTTATCCCACCTTAGAACCAGGTCCTCAACAGAAAATTCCCTGTCAGAGGAATATTTTTCATCAAACCATCTCTTCATCATCTGCTGATGATGATACAACTTGTTCTTGGCTATTTCCCCGTCCTCCTTTAGCTTCAAGAGGGTGTCAATTCTTTGCTGGAGGGGAGAAGAATCATCTTCATGGACAGACTGGGTCAATTGTAGCGAAGGAATGGTAATATTAGTGGGAAGGATGGCTTCTTTTCCATAAACCAAACAATAGGGAGAATTTGCAATTGCTACTTTTGGGGTAATTCGATCTTCCCATAATGCATTATACAACTGTGTGTGCCAATCTCTGTGATGAGAAGCTACAGTCTTCTTGAGAATGTTTATCAGGTTTTTGTTTGACAACTCTGCCAAACCATTGCCTTGCGGGTAATAATTGGCAGAAAACTTAAGCTTAATCGCCTTTTCAAAGGCATATTCAGTTATATCGATTGAATAGAAGTAAGATGCATTGTCGAAAACTAAGTATTATGGAGCGCCAAAGCATGTGACGATATGGCTATAGATGAAAGAGATTACTTGGGCGACGTTACATTGTTTAAGAGGAGCTGCCTCCACCCATGTAGTGAAATAGTCTGTGGCTGTGAGAATATACTTATATTGGAGGTATGAGGGAGGGTTTATAGGCCCAACAAAATCCAATCCCCACTATTGAAAATGAAACTGAATTGTAACTGGTTGTAAAGGAAATGCAAGTTTCCTAAACTTCCCTGTGCATTTCTAGCATGGATCACACTTCCTCACATAAGCATAAGCATCTTTAAACAATTTGGGCCAATAATACCCGGCCCTAAGAATCTTGTGTGCTGTAGTCTCTCCTAAAAAATGGCCTCCAGCAGGACCTGCATGAAATTGAAACAAAATGTCATCAGTTTCATGTTTTTCCAAGCATCTAAGAAATACTCCATCATAATTTTTTCTAAAAAGAACTTGATCAATGAATTGATAAGGAGCAGATTTCAGTCTTAAAGCCCTTCTTTTCTTAAAATCAAGGGTTTCGCTAGAAAACCCATGGTTCAGGAAAAATATGATATCGTCGTACCATTCTGATGTCGGGGCATCGATAACGTTAACAACACCTGGGGGAATTTCTTCCTCGTGATCCCATTCGGACTGCTGTTGTGCGGGGTCATTGGATTGCGCAGTTAGAATACAAAGACCTTGTCCTTTGACAATTTTAGCTGGCCTGATCTCAAGATCATATTCTTGTAGGGCGTTCATCCAATGGGCCCTCTTTTCCCCCAATTCTTTCTAGATGAGGACATTTCTGATAGCAGAATATGGAACAATGACTTTGGTTCGAGACTTCAACAAGTAGGGTCTGTAATGTTTGACGGATTTATAGACCGCATAGGCTTGCTTATCGATCTGCGAGTATTTAAGCTATGCACCTTTGAATGTTGAGATCATAAAAGAGATCGGTATTTCAGTATCATTGTCATGCTTTTGATTTAAGACGGTTGCATAAGAAAAATCAGTGGCAAAAGTATAATGAATGAAATCCTTATCAAAATCTGGGGACATGAGAGCAGGAGCTTCTACAATGGCCTTTCGAATTTGGATAAATGCATCTCTCTGTTCTTGCGCCCAAGTAAATTGCTCATATTTCTTGACCAAAAGTTGTAGTGGTTTAACAATATGGACAAAAATTGGTACAAATCTATGTAGAAAATTACTCTTACCTAGGAAGGATTGCATTGCTTTGTGTGAGCCTGGTAAACCAATCATTGAAATAGCCTCTGTACATTCAGGATCGATAATCATACCTTCTTTCGAAACAATGAAGCCTAGAAGTTTTCCTTCTATTACTCCAAAAATATATTGATTCGGGTTGAGAGAAATACCGAATTTCCTGCAGTGATCAAAAACTTGTTTCAAAGCAAACACATGTTCATGTCATTTTTTAGAGTAAATAGTGATATCGTCAAGGTAAACTATGACATAATTATGCATTAACCCTCAGAAAGCTATATCCACAGCTCTCTGAAAAGTAGCTCCTACATTGATCAGCCCGAAAGGCATCTGTCTGTAGGAAAAAGTACCCCATGGGGTCCTGAAAGATATTTTCAATTGATCGTCCGGGGCAACCATGACCTGGTTATACCCTGAAAAACCATCTAGGAGAGAAAACATCTCTGACCCGGCTACCTTTTGAAGAATCTTATCCATTGGTGGAAAAGGATAGTTGTCTTTCTCAAAAGCCTGATTTAGGTTCCTGAAATCGACACACAGTCGAATTTCCCACTTTTCTTACGGACAGGTACTAAGTTAGCGATCCATTGAGTGTGCCTGACCAGAAAGATAATTCGAGCAGTGAGCAACTTGTACAACTCCTTTTTTACAGAAGGCTCCAAACTAGGGTGCATCTTCCACAGCTTTTGTTGAAATGGCTTAACCTCTGGTTTCATGGGTATATTATGAAACATGACGCTAGTGTCAAACATTTTCAACTCGTCATACGTCCAGGTGAAAACATCCTTATACTATTTACATAATGCAATAATGGCTTTGCATTCTTCAGGGGTACAATCAACTCCCAAATTGATGAAACAAGGTTCTTGTTCGGTGCCTAGACTGACCCGTTCATATTTCAAGGATGAGCTTTGAGTTTTACAATTAGTTTGAGATTTGAACTTGTCCTGTAAATCGTAAAACTTTTCCAAATTGATCATAGACTTCAAGATGACGTTTGAGGAATCAGTGAGAGACTTTTCATGTTTTGCTTCATCGATGGCCACGTCTTGAAACGTATCCTAAGCAGTGAGAAATTCGAGTATCTGTCGGTCATCATCAAACACTTTCCAATTAGTCACATTGTCCGGAATGGATGGTCTGTACCTCAATTCGATAGAAAATTTTTGAGGAGACAGACCTTCTAGCGAGATTAGTCAAGATGCTGTATTTGCTAATAGGTTTGCATCAAAATTTTGTGACCTGGGAACTGATTTAATATTGAATTCCGAAAATGAGTTTGTTAGATCCCTTACCAACTTTTGATAATTAGCCAAACGCGGAGATAAGCAGTGTAATTTATTCCTGACTTGCTTGACTATAATTTTGGATTCTCCATAGCATTCTATTGCTTGTACACCTAAATCAATGGCCTTCTTAAGCCCCTGCACAAGAGCTTCATATTCGGCTACATTATTAGTGCAATCAAATTCTAACATGCAAGCAATCATGATTTTCATTCCTTTAGGATTGATAAGAACACAACCCACTCCAGTTCCCTCCTTGGACTTGGAGCCATCGAAAAATAAGGTCCATGAGACAGAGTCTAATCTAAAATTCATATTCACATTATATACATTATGCACAATTTCACCAGAAAAAGGAACAGAAGTGACCTGAGTGATCTGTGATTCGTTTCGGATGCTTTCTTCTGGTGAGACATCAACTCGGAATTCATCGAAAATAGTATTGAATGTATATTGCTCTGCACGAGAGGTGAGATAACCAGCAGGTTCACTTGTATCATTAAGATCAGTAATTGTCTGTTTCATAAAAGGTTCTCTGCCGATCTTAATTTTATTTGGTTGACCATTGTAAGGCAACCATAAATGGGACCAGTTGGTTTCAAAGTAACCTTTAAGTTTCTCTGACTAGTCCCTGCTTAACCACATCCCATAGGCTTCTGGAATGTCAGCTATCACAATGTCAACTGTCTGATGGATCCTGGGATCAACTGACAGCGTGAGCAGAACGTTTCTCAATTTTCCAACCACTCTAACTTTGGATCTGTCAAGTTGCACAATATGGGTTGGACAGGGTTCCCACATTGCATTCAATTTTCTGCAAACAGAGAGGGGCATCACATTTGATGATGCTCCCGAATTTATCATGCAATTGTGTACATTCCGGTTGAAAATCTCAAAAGTAAGCAAGAAAAAAGGAGTTCTCTTACTTGCTGGTTTTTGATCATCAGTTTTAGTGACAGAGTCTAGATTATTATTCTGTGATTCTCTAGGTTGTTTGACTATCATGTTTTTAGGTAAAGAATCCCTCATAATAGGAATCTTGAGTAGCTCAAACATAGAGGTGTTTGCTTTGACTCTTTTTAAGTCTTCAACCAGGTTGTACTCGATTTGAGGGAGGACTGTATCCTTCTGTGGTACAGTCTTGTTTCTTGTGGGAACCGGGGGAGAAGATGAAGGTTCTTGAGGTGGTTGTGGTCTTGACCTTGTATTATAAGGATGTTGTGTGTTAAACACCGCCTTAGGTTCCTCTTCTTCTTTACACATAGGAAGTTCTGAAAAGCAACCCACGACATCGACTTGTGGATCATCTTCTGCTTATTGTTCAGGTAGTGGAGGGTCCGAGGTAGTCTAATCGTTGGAAGTGTCAGGGGTGACTTGAGATTATGCTGCCAATGCTCTAAAAATATAAAAGAGTTCATCATTTGTGAGTGCATCTACTGGATTTGATGGTGGTGGATTTTGTGGAGGATGGTAAGGTCTCCTAAACTGTGGCCTTACAAAACCTCTATTCTGATTCTGATTATCATTAGTGTTCTTCTTCAAATCCACCATCTCATTTGACATCTTCTGAAGGAATTTTTTCATGTCAGTCATATCAAATGGATCCTTGTTCTGAATTGTGGGTTTAGGGACATTCTCAATTTTCTTCTTGGAAGTGGAAGGTTGTCCTTCTGAAGCTTCAGGGCTGTCTTCCAGAAAAAATATGTCCTTCTCAACTTGGATCGCTTCATCAAATGCTTCCAGTAAAGTACCCTTCTATGCCCTTTTGAACCATATTGCAATAGGGGGAGGCAGACCCTTTTCATAATAAGCCACCAACAATTCTTCAGCAGGAAGAAGATTGGTAGGAATTATGTTTTTGAGATATGAAAACCTTTGGTTAAAGTCTTTTACCCTTTCTTTTCCTTTGATTTTCATGGAGGATAATTATAAGACAAGATCTTGCGGTGTTTTGTCATCCCCGAATTTCTGGGTAAAATGTTTTTCGAATTCATCCCAGGATGTTATAGATTGGGCCGGTAAAGCAAAATACCAAGTGGCCGCTCTACCCTCAAAGGTGTATGGAAAAAGTCTGCATACTACATCCTCATGTACCACGCTTCTAAGCCTGATTTCCTGCATGAAATTTTTTATGTGATCCAACGCGGGTATCTTATCATCAGGGTTGTATTTAGGCAGCCATTTCTCAGGATTCTTTGGTAATCTATGTTGATCACCTAATATGAAAACTGCACCTTGGTCAAGCCAAGGTCTATTTCGACCTTCTCCAGCCATTGGAGGTTCTTGTTCTTCTTCTTCAGATGACGAACTAGAATAATTCTCTTCGTTCGAGGAAGATGATGAAGATGAAGGAGGGTATGGTGGTGGTCCACCGGCTCCAATATTTGGTTGACCTTGTGTTCCTACGAGAGTGGCCTCACGGTTATATTTAGGAGAATCTAGTTGATTAACTAGTTCTTGGTTTTCAGATTGTTGATCAATTGTATGTTGATCCTCTGTGTTAAAACTATTGGTATGCCGAACATGTGGATCAGTGGTGTGTGAGGTGGGAACTTGCTGATCTTCCCTACCGCTAGCCTGCAAGATACCTTCTAAGTTTAGAGCTATCAGGCCGCATCTTCTTTGATCGGCAAGTCGTTGTTCTTCTCTTAAAACCCTATCGGCAGATGTTTTCAATATATGCTCTAGAGAGATGGGTCCCCTTGTAGGTGACGTGAAAATGATATCTCCTCTATTCTCCTATTGTATCACAGGTTTGACAGGTATAACCGCAGGTTGTGTGGACGCGACAAGGAGAATCGTAGGTTGTGTACTAGTTGGTTGTTTAGATGTTGAAGCCCTAGTCTGGCTTTGGGTTTGAATAGTTGAAGTACTTGCTGGAGGAGGTTTATTAGTAGTCTGCTTAGGCATGTTTTACTAGTAGCCCTCCTTCTAGCACCATTTGTTGATGCTTTGGGGGTGCAGGGTAAGTGCAAAGTGATAAAATGGATTCCAAGGCACACAACAGGGGATGAAAACCTAGCCAAAGGCTTCAAAAGACCCTGCACAAGGGAAATTCTATCCTCGAGCTGTTTGGTGTGGTAATCACCCACGGATATTTGGCTTCCCCTAGCACTCTATGAGTAAAAGATTTGATCTTGAAAGATTAGTTTTCCTATCAAGGAAAACTAAGCAAAAACTAGCTACCAAAATCTAACTTAACCTATCTAAGGAAAGAACCTATTGTAATTAAGATCTAGCCTAAAAGGAAGAGTTGATGTTGTGCAGATCAGATTTGAAGCGTGATGAACAAGTAGTTAAGTACCTTAAACATAAATGTCTTCGGGTTCTTCACTTGTTAATTAAATTTTTATCAGTTAATAAAAATTAAGTGACAATTCTTCAAAGTGTTTAAGCCTATTCAAATATCTGATCTGTAATTATTGTGTTAATTGAAAAATTAACATTTGATTATACATATTTATTTGCATTGAATCATTTGCAGAAATATAAAAAAAGAGAAAACGTTCAATTAAAGAAATTTAATAGAACAATTTTGAGCATAATCCAGACATACAGAGAAATCAATATGAGAGATCTTATGCATTAATGAATGTCCTGCAAAAGATTGAACATATAACCGATGACGAATTTGAAACATTAACTTAGCAATTCTCAAAGAAATTTGAAGAAAAATAGGAGGTGAACTAAAAGATAACTTTACTGAATAGAGAAGTCTTGTACAAAAATTACAATGACTCTGATAAACAGAGTATCTTCAGTCCAATCTCTTGCTAAATTGCAATTCCAAAATTCCCAACCCTTTACTAAGGGAAACATTCCTCCTTATATACTAAATTTACATAAGAGTTCCAAAAGGAGAAATTCTACAAAATAGGGATTACAAAATCGGATCTAACCATCGATCCAAGAAATCTTGCTATTTAAGCTTAAAAGATTTTTCGCCACCTTTCACAAAAGAAAGACTCGTTCTTTAATCAGATAAGGTCTCGTGGCACCATAAAAATTCAATCACAGATTGTTCACTATCATCGACAGGTGGTGTGGCTTGCAGAGCATCCGTTGTAGAAAATTTGGGGTCAGGGAACCAACTGTCAAAAACAAATATATCCATTAGAGGATTTACTTCAGGAACAGTAGCCAGAATGACAGGTTCTTCATTGATTATAAAGTCCTGTATAACATCAGTATCGAGATCAGTTGATTCCTCCAGAATTTCCTTCCTTTGCTCTTCTGGGTTTTGCACGTAGGCATACAAAGTTTCGAAGTCTTCTTCACTGCTAAAGATCAGGAACACCTGCATCAAATGGTGGTGACAAAATTTCTTGATACAATAAGGGGTAGAGTTGTTCATTTTCAACCTGAACATTAGAAAATTCACCATCTGCATGAATATTACTCATTCTCAATGAGTCTTGGATAGTAGGACACAAAAAATACCATGCAGAGTCTTACGTATTCCAGAAGGAAAGGGATGAACTGGGGATTTCATGTTAATTTCTATTTAAAGGCCAACAAGAAGGTCAATGATAATCGGGCGGGGAAAATCTGCAATGATTAAACTTATCCATTCAATTCATTGTAATTACTTCAATTGTAATGAAAATAGCCTAGGTATGTGCCAGTCAGGTCAAAGCTTGTGCGAAGTATGAGTTGAATTACTACTCGCATGATTTTGAATTTCCTTTACGATCACATCGTTAAACACAATCTTCCATCAATAATTATGACTGGTGATTAATAACAGAGATGAAGGTTATGGTGATAGAGTTGATGTGCAAAAGGGTCTCGACTAGGAGTTCTAGTACACAGGCTATTAATTCTTCACACGTAACAAATCCAATCATTAAGAGGTGGAATAAAAATGACAAGATGTGAAAGATCAACTCCAGACATGGAAAACTTAAGGCGGAGAGATGGCGTCCATTCAACATGAAGTAACTGATAGACTTTTAATAGTGTCCGATGTCATGAATTACACAGAATATTGATAATTTGGTAGAACCAGGTTTCAAAAGACAAGATGGCAAAGCCTGACTTAACTGATTACCCATAATCAACATGACCGTGAGATCATAATAGAGAGATGACTGAGATTAACCGGGGCGGAATGCGGAATCGGGTTCAAACATTTTCATGAATTTCTTATTCAAAGATCCCGCAAGCTGAAACCCAAAGTTACGGATTTGCGGGTTGCGGGTTCACAAAAATGGAAGTAAAAAAAAGGATTTCCGAAATACGAAAACCTACTATGCGGGTGGCGGGATTCGGAACGTTAAACTATTAAGAGAAACAACCATCCCGAAAGCTGAATGCCGCCATTGCGGGGTTCAGGTTTCAGGGTAATTATTTCTCAATCTTATTAAAGAATGATTCCGAAAGCTGCACCTGTCGGGTTGCGGGCTTCGTAATTACCCAAACCAAAACTTAAAAACAACAGTCCCGCAACCCACACCTATCGGGTTGCGGGTTTCGGGTTCTCCAAATGTCAGGTTTCGGGATGATGATATCAGTCAACAAAATACTCAAAATTTTGGCTCTTTTCAGACCGAAACAGTTTGGAAGAAATAATCAAACCCTTACAAACAAGCAGACCAAAAGCATGGGTGAAGAATTTTAGAGGTAAAATCAAAATCTAAAATTTTCAAGATGACTCACCCAAACACCTTTGCGTTTATTAAAATTGGGGGCTCCCGTGCTTAGCTAAGCATGGGATCTATTGTGGCTACAACAATATGGCAGGAGAAATGTTAGCCATATTACCTTCCTCGAAGGCATCAAGAGCTAGGATGGGGTTTTTAAACTAGTCCACCTTATCAAGGAGGAATTCTTTTGTTTCGATCAAAAATTGGTTGGACGCAGTAGTGGTGGCCGCCTCGAGAATGAAATAGGATCAATGGTGCATATCATCCCAAGGGTAGTCAGGTGCAGTGAGTACTTCGAGGATTTCTTCGTCGCTTTGAAATCACTGTGTTGAAAAATCGGTAGTGGGGAGACTAGATGCTGAGGGTGAAATGTGTTCATCTACCATGGAAATCATGTAAATGGTGTTAATCTCTCTCGAGGAGGAGTATGTAGGGTGATGAATCTCCTCAATAGTGGTGATGGACGACACCAACAAAGACTGATTCAACTCATGGAGAACCAATCTATACTCGGGTATATCTGGGAAGTGATGTGAGTAATGACCATAGATTCCACATATGGCGCAGGAATGGTTGGTGCATAGTGACTTGTTGCGTTGTTGAGGGGTAGGATTTATTTCAACTACCGGAATGTTAGGATCATCATCCAACGTCTTCATGTGATCTTGAAGGTTTGGTAATTGTGGATATTTATGGGTAGCGTGGCCCAAGTCGTCACATAAAGAGCACTTAGGAGGTGTCCAGGATGAATGTTGAAGTGTCACGGGTTTCTTTGTAGCTTGTGGGTGAGTATAATTTTGCAAGCCTCTGCCCCTAGTGGTTCTGGGTGGTGGAGGGGCATGGTTGGCTGTAGATGTGGTCGCCACACCGGGAGGTGGGAGGTTAGAGGTTTTAATCAGTTGGACTGATTGGAGAATGACATGTGGTGTCGAGGGAGGAGTAGGAGCAGGTAGGTACCACATAGGTAGTCCTAGTGTTAAACTAGGGAGATTCAACGTAGCCATGACTGGGGAACTTACTACTCTTGAAGGTGGGAATAGAAACGAGATAGTGTGGATGGTTGTTGATCCAACATGACTAGTTATTGATGGTGGTTGCAACAACAAAGGTGGTTGTGAGATATGCACCATTTGTTTGGATGAAATAGTGCACAGGTCATATATCTCCACTGTCGGCTTATGGGGTGGAATGGACCAAAAGGTAGATGTCATTGGAGTCTCTGAGTAAATTCCAGGTCCAACAGTGGACACCAAAGAAGTGGGCGCACCAAGAACAGGTTGTTCAACCATGGGGAGAATGCTTTCTAGTGCGCCAGTAGGGGCATTTGAGTCATAGTACGTACGTTGTCCAATATTAACAACCCATCCCTCATGAGGGAACATCATAATACGAAATACTGACGAGGCAACAACCTTCATGGCGTATATGTAACTGTGTCCAAGCAGGAAGTTATAATCAAGTTGTGCGTTGATGACCTTGATGTCAATAAGGATGGTTTTACCAGCTAATTGGACTATAACATTATCCAAGAGGCCTTGGGGTTTGTTGGGCCCCTAAATTGTCTCTTTCTTTCACTATATTTCACTATTATGTCGTCACATTTAAACCTAAATCATTACATTCACTCTCAAAAGCTTATCTTTTATTTTCAATCTATTAATTAAAAGCAATAAGATTGAATGGCATGATTTATTACTTTTAACGCATTATATATAATTTTATTGGCGATAAATTTATTCTCTCGCTTGGTGATGCATTCCCACACCTTGTATTAAGATCAAATGACCCTCATACAGTTATTTCATTCGACCCTTCTTATGATCCCGAGTTCTGCACTGGGGTTTGAAAGCATTATTGATTTATTGGTTTGGATTACTCTTTTGACAAACTGATCTTTATCTTCTGATTCTTCCGAATCCTGTTGATCCGCATATGCAAATCAAAAACATGAGTTACCATTGAAGCCTTGTTAAAAAGACATAATATTAAAGTAAATATTATTTTACCTTTTAATAAAAAATAACTATTTTAAATCCGAAGGAAACACTTATAAATAGAATTAATGTGAATAATGACAAAGAAAATATGGAAGACAAATCATGGAAATTTAAACAAAGTAAATTGATACATTCCAAATTAATTTTAAAATGTGAAATTATGAAATGGCAAAAGATTTTAATTTAGAATATTGAGCCACCTCATTCCACATCAAACATTAACTTAATAAAATAACATGTTGAGTTTGGATTTAATTTGTTTTAAGTTTGATTCAATATAATGGATTGTTGTTTATGTGCAAATCATGAGTTAACTCACGCCAGACGGATTAAAGAATCATGTGAAGGAGGAACAGCATGAATCCAGCATGCAGTTCAACAACCCAACATCAATTCATCCCAAGAATCTAGATTTCATTGAACTAAGTATAGTTACAGTTCATTCAGATGCCAATACGGACTGTCGTTCGTACCCGCATAATCATTCAAACCTTCACTCGCATTCGGAAGGTCATTTGGACTGTCGTTCGTACCCACACAGTCATTCATACCTTCATTCGCATTCGGACGGTCATTTGGACTATCATTCACACCTCCGAAATCATTGGTTCGAGTACTTAAAGGCATTAATGGAAAACCAGAAACGTGGGTTTTGTTCGTAGTGGTCCTCTCATGCTAATCCACCTCCAAGATTCCACCCACGTCGTTTGTTCATATACAAGAATCATGGGGCTCTGTTTCCCAAATGAAGGAAGTTGTTTGTGCATGATTTAGGGAAAAAAACCCTCTTTAGTTTTAGATCGTAAATAAATTGTTTCTAGGCATTATGATAGTGTATTATTAGAGGGGTCGACCACTAGCAGGGTTGACCCTCTCTCCCATATGTAAATATTATATATAGAGGATTTTAGCCATGTGAAAAAGGAGGACATTGTACAAATTTGTTTTTGGTAATATAGAATAGTTGCTCTGTTCTGTTTTATCTGTGTTCTTATTCTCATGCAATTGATGGTTGAATAGCTTGAAGAAGTTGATCGCTACCTTCTGGGAAGGGCCCCTCATTGTTAGTGTGTATTTCGTTTTTGTTGTCCAACTAAGTAACTGTGTTGTCCCCATTGTTGTTGTACAAAAACGTTTTTTCATATTTCCCATTGTCTATTGTACAAAAACATGTTTTGTTCTTTGAATTATGCCATCATTACATTATGTTTTTGTCTGAGCATTTTTTCATGATAAAAACGTTTTTACTCTTGTGAAATTCGTGATTCTATTAATAATCTAGTGTGTATGTAACATGATCTCGGTTTGCTAATTTGTTTTTGTCTATAGTTAGCTAGGGTTCCAAGTTCCAGTTTGTATTCAAGTATTTCATATATGTTCCTCATTAAGATGAAGATAGTTTATTGTTGTTGTAGTTCTTGTTGAATATAATTGTGTTTCATTATATCTGTATACTGTATGTGTAGAAAATAGAATAGATTTCTGATTTTAACCAGGCCAATCTCTTCAAGATTTAAAATGTAGTAAGTTTCCAAGTTATCTTTATGTTTTGATTATGAAACGATACAGGCTAGTTTATCTTAGATTTCTTTCTCAACAAAGAGTAGTTTGTGTTATCTTTAGATGTTTGATTAAATGGCTTAGTTTATAATTCAGTTTGTTGTAGAAGTAGGGTAGTGTTATTTTACTTTTTGATACTCACTAGATGTAGATTTGCTTGCAAGTTTAAGATTTGTTTCAATCCATCATATAAATAGAATAAGTCCCAATTTATTTCATGTTCAATACGTACATTGATTTACAAGCTCTGAGTTTAGAATAGTTTTGTCTTGATGCTTTGCAAATAGATTAACTTACAAGTTTTTGAAGCTTTCCAATGGATTAAAATTGAAAAAGTTAATTTAGCATTGTTAATGGTTTTTGAGAGTTCTTTGATTAGAAATATCATAGCTCTATTTTCTATTTGAACAATAGATAGTTAGTTTTCCTTCAATCGCTTGTCAGTATAGACTCGAAATTACAAATCTAGATAGATTTGCAATGTTTTTCTAGTTAATCATTATATTTCGAATTTAAAGTAGTATTAATATTTTTGAAGTTCATAGACTAATTTCCTTTTGATATTAAAGCATTTCCTAGAATAGAAATTGAATTTGGAATTAGGAATAGTATTTCATTTCAATAATTAGTTTGGAATTAGTTTGATTTACGTTTGATGGGTAAGAGTAATTTAATTCCAAGTATCAGAATGAAATGTCGTTTGTAGCTTTGTTTGACAAGTCGATTGATAGTTCAAAACTTTTAGTTCCTTTCAGTTGATTTCTTTAATTTCTGCACTTATAATTTCTATGTTTTAATTTTTAGTTGACCACTGACAGATAGATTAGGGATCTAACTCGTGAGATATGATCACCCCATGATGGGATTCTTCCTTAGGTGCTAAGCTATCTCAGTTTTCTTGTTTTTCTTTTGAGTATACTTCCAGCTTTAGGTTAGCTTAGATTAGTTTGAGATTTAGTCCCGCACATAATGTGCTGGCACCTCTAAGCTTATGATCCCCTGGGTTGACAATTAAGTGTTGAATTAGATGGTGCATATTTTACTCGACATTTTGGCGTCGTTGTTGGGGAGGTGCTAAAGAGGTTGGAGTCTAGGTAGATAGGATGCTTTTACATTACACAACAAGAGGGAGAGGAGAATGGTAAGACAAGAGGTAAGAACCTGCGCATCCACTATAGTGGCTGCCCCAAAGCCTTGTTGTTCCTTTTTCGCACAAGTATGTTTACTTTACACAAATTTTGATTTACTTCCCTTAAGTGTACTTTTCTTTCTGCAAAAATAGATAGTTTACTTTCTCATAGTTAGGTGTACCTTTCTTTCTGCAAACGTAGATAGTTTAATTTCCCATAGTTAGGTTTATTTTTCTTTCCACAAACATAGATAATTTACTTTTTCTTAGTTTAAATTCATGTACATGTGTTTTTATTTTGTACATTTAGGTAGTTTTCTTTTCCGCAATTTATTTCGTAAAGTTTGCCTTCTTTCTCTGCAAGTGTGTTATTCTTTCAGCAAGTTTGGGTGTGTTTACTTTCCACAATTTAATTTCATATAGGTGTTTTATAAAGTGTGGTGTGTTTAATTTGCAAATTTTTTTTAGTAGTAGATAATCTTTTAAAAAACACATAATTTTTTTTTGGGTGTTGTATGAACCCCAGGGACTAATCCTTGTGTGAAGCATGACCTACCAACCAAGAAAATGGACTCAAAGGTGTTCATTAGTATGACAGAACTCTCTCAAATCCTAGAAAAAAATGGAGTCATGATCTATACCTCTCAAGAAGAGTAGATCTTGACAGAAGTTGAGAGCTTCTCAACCTCTCTCGAAATGATAGACGAACCAAAGTCCCAAGAACTACAGAAGAATTTTCTTTGCAAGATTGTAGAAGAACCTGGCGCATTGGAGGTTACATCTGAAGAAGAGAAACCGGAAATTAAAGAGTTCTCTACATGCAAGCTGATAGATCCATCTTGTGCTCAAGAAATTGATCATTTAGGGGAAGGGGATCTACAGGACATAGTGAATGAAGGTGAGTACCACGACTACATCAAAATCTGGTTTCAAGAGGTAACCCAATCACAATACCATTCCTTCATTCCACACCTTCTGATGCAAAGACAAGTAAGTTGGTTGAACCTCCACATTCAGGTAATCACTACAACAACCTTTTCATATGTGGATAAAGGTATAATTTTCATCTTGCTTCACACTTGGTTACATTGGAAGAATTCATATACTTGAATAAAAATATCTTCTTTGTTCTTAGGTAGAATAGGAAAATATGTATATAAATAAAATGTTGCATTCTTAGTTTAGAGAATAATGCAACTTTGTTTTTCTTGTTTTCTTTTTCAAATAAAATAACTAAGAAGAAGATAATTTCAATGACCAAACCGAAACAATTTTTCATCATTATTTATTTTCATACATGCATATTTCTGATTATAACAATTGCTCAAGACCAATTTTAAATACCACGTGTACTTGCCATAAGTTTAAGGTATATCTAATCCCTATAGGTCACTCATACATCCTAGCTTCATTATCAAAGTCTATTTAAGAATCTTTGTCACACAGTAGCATAAGGGTGAATGAAATTCCTAGTTTGTGGGAAACACTACTATAACTCTATATGAAAAAGGCGAGTTTTGGGACTAGAGACAAATTTCAATCATTCTCTTATCGCCTCATCCACTATACATTAATTAAGTTTGGCCATGTCATGTATTTGGACTAACTAAATGTGTAGTCTATTTTTCATGCACACAACCTTTAAAGGGAAATTTATAGAAAGTCCTCCAACCCATATACCATCCCAATTTGTAAAAGGTTTTCAGAGCTACCTCCCCATCCCGTTGCAAAAATAAATACATGTGTAAATCTCTTAAGGGTGGTGGTAAAGGCTAGTTTCTGCTATAAAAAGGGTGTAAGAGGTTAACCCGTCGGGATACTGAACAGGTTTGCTGGCAGTTGGTACCGGGTTGTGGTATGACTAGGAAAACCCATCGGGGTACTGAACAGGCTCGCTAGCAATGCAGCATTTTGTCTGGGGAGGATATTTCTTAGATATCAAAGTTGCCCCATCAGGGTACTGAACAGGCTTGCTAGAAATGGGTTCCGAATTTGATCTCTTTCACTAGGACTAATCTATATTTGTGTGTATGAACGATATACTTGTGTAAACTCTTAAGAAGAAGCATGCATGGTTGAACAACCAGTTAAATGAACCTCATATATCTGCCATTTGAGAATTTTTGTAAGTTGCACTTAAGACCCTGTCGTCTAATTCATACTATACCTAGGATGTCACTATCCTAGAAGTGGGACCCATAAACTTAGGATCCTAATGAACCCAAATGCAAACTTTGTCCATAATTACTTGAATAACGATAAACCTTTGAGAAGTAGCAGGGATGACTGGTTTCCTATAGGATTTATAGACAATCTGTACCCTCATGTTTTCTATTTCGGGAGACATGAGGAAAATCCCCTATCATAGCTTATATGTGGTCTTCATGAGCATAAACTAATGAATTTGCATTTATTGAAAAATCTAACTTATTATGATATTGTTTTGTTCATATCATGAATACTTCTTTTCCTCGAATTTTTTTTAGTTCTTAGAATAATGATGGTTTTTTTAGAATTGCTTGTTGATTGATGTTGATCTAGAGTGTTTACATAAGAAGAATACAACCCAGTATTAATTCATTCATGGCACGAGGACGTGCAATACCTTCGATCTGGGAGGAGGAAATAGTCTCAAGATTATCTTAAGACCAGTGGATTAAATATTTATTATCTTTCCAGGTGGACCCATAACGGTAGAAGTTTAATGAACTCCAATGTGAAATTTACTCATATAACTTGGATGACAGTAAGCCTTTAAAAATGAGACAAGGATGACTAGTTTCCTATAGGCTTTACATAAATTACAGGCTATCTATACACTCATGTTTCTGGTTTCAGGACACGAGGAAAATCCCCTATCACAAATTATATGGTCTTCATAAGCATGAATTGTTACTAGTGGACGAAATTTGTTAGTTTTTCAGAATTTTCAATCTGATTTAGGATCTTAACTGAGAGAATAACATGTACATCATATCAATCATGGACACATAAAGAAATCACACAAGAGACACAGAGTTTCACCGGGGAAAACCAAGAAGGTGAAAAACCGCACAACTTCCTCAGAGATAGATAGAGCAATGATACAACCCAAGCATAAGAGATAGTCTTCTCCTAGAAACAACTTATCCTCCTCCACAAGTGTGCCACTCTCCAATGAGAGTATGAGTGAGAAAGTGAATGATCAAATAGAGTGCCTCCCGCATTCCATTTATACTTGACTTGCCTAATAACCTTTACTAGGTAGGCCTTAACTTAACCACATAACATAATGCTAATGGGGCCGACCCCCAATAGGGTGGTCTAATAACCCTTTAACTCACATGACTTATAAAGGGTCAAACCCACCAAGGTGGTCTAATAACCCATCAAGTATAAGTTACGACACTTACAATATAAATGATGACACTTCCGTATATAGGAATAATAACATCTCTATAGGAATACAAACACTTCCGTATAGAGGAATAATAACATCTCCATAGGAATACAATATACATATATGAAATACATTCCGAAGTTACAAATACATCAACACTCCCTCTTAACTAGGAAGGTATTTCTTGACACAGGTATTCTAGGACAAGTCTTCTTCTATGGATCATCGTCACTAGATCATCGTCATCGAATCATCATCATTGTCACTGCTGCTGCTATCTCAATCAATCTCTGAACTACTCGTCATAGGAAGTTCTACAGAGCCAGTCCTTTTTCATACTGGATGTAGGCCCACCACCTGTAGGTCTTCATCATCACTGGCCATACTGTGGAATCCCAGGACTGATTACATGCGTTAATCCAAAACCTCGAAAGAGCATCCCAGGACTGATTACGAGCATACTGCTCAACCTATCAGATCTCCCAAGATCTTTTACATGCAACTGCACAACCTGTTCACGGCCACAGAGTATCATCTTGATACTCATGATCATACTGATAATGTCATCTCAGCGAGCAAGCCATCAAGTAGGTACACCTCAGGACTGATTACATTGCCTCTGCAAAACCCGCAAGATCTCCTTGGACTGATGACACTGCCTCTGCAAAACCTGCAAGAGCATCTCAGGAATGATCATATGCCTCTGCAAAACCTGTGTACCATACTGTCACATCATCGTCTTCATATCATTTTCAACTTCCACTGAGCACAACCTAGATGCACACACACAACACTTACACTCACCAGCATGGGAGGACCAACCTACTACCATCTATGAAAGGCTCACATCACTTACATCAACGACCATGGGAGGACCAACCTACTATTAAAATTCAATATGCTAAGATAGAAAATAGCAGCATTACATTCCATTTCACAATAATAGCATATACAGGATCACTGAAGAAACAACAAGCACAGCATAAACACAAGAGACAGAGATTTATCCTGGGAAACCCTCATGGGGTAGAAAACCCAGCAAAGCTTCCTCAATATAGATGACCAGCAATATACAAAGATGAAACCCTGAGACATGATCTCCTCCTCCACAATAGCAGACCTCTCCTCCACAAGTGCGCTATCCTCAAGTGTGTGAGTGTGTCAAATGAGGAACACACCTCCTCTATTTATACACTACTCTGATATGTATTTTACACAAGTACATGTAGGCTCGTATTTAACCATTAGGTTAAATACCCCATTATAACTGACTAGGTCGACCCCCACATGGTGGGTCTAATAACCCTAGTTACCACAACCAACTTGGAGGAATAAACATCTCCGGATTTATAGTATAATCACATCGGAGGTATGGAACATCTCCGGAATAAATAATATACAAATATAATATTCTTTGAAGTTACAATATTTCAACACTCCCCCTTAACGAGAAGGATATTATAACAGTATCTACACAAGCAAGGAGTCATCAACATCATACATGATACATCTATAAATCATTGGAAGCTTTCTTAACATCATCAGTAACTCAACCAGTTACTGGAACATCAACATCTTCAGTACTGAGTCTTTATATTCTGCAGCACTCGAACAACTATAGCAACATCAAAGTCTGGATCCTCACGATCATCAACATCGTCATCACACGATCATCAGCATCGTCATCTCACGATCATCAGCATCGTCATCACACGATCAGCAGCATCGTCATCACACGATCATCAGCATCGTCATATCACGATTAGCAGCATCGTCATCACACGATCAGCAGCATCGTCATCACACGATCATCAGCATCGTCATCACACGATCAACATCGTCATCATACGATCATCAACATCGTCATCACACAATCATCAGCATCATCATCACACGATCAGCATCGTCATCATACGATCAACAGCATCGTCATCACACGATCAGCATCGTCATCATAGGATCAACAGCATCATCATCACACGATCATCAGCATCGATCATCAGCATCATCATCACATGATCATATTACAGGATGATCAATCCTGCTCTCTTTAGTACATGGGTCCATGGATAATACAATCCAGATCAAGTTCCAGGATGATCAATCCTTATCTCTTTAAGACAAGTCTCATGTCTAGGGACGATCTAATCCCAACCACAGTGCCATTCCTTTTTCATACTGGATGTGACCTAGATCAGATCTAGGATTTACCGCCACAGAGCCAGTCCTCTTTCATGCTGGATGTATCACATCTACAGAGCCAGCCTTGTTTCATGCTGGATGTATCACATCTACAGAGCCAGCCCTGTTTCATGTTGGATGTATCACAACTACAGAGCCAGCCCTGTTTCATGCTGGATGTATCACATCTACAGAGCCAGCCCTGTTTCATGCTGGATGTATCACATCTACAGAGCCAGCCCTGTTTCATGCTGGATGTATCACAACTACAGAGCCAGCCCTGTTTCATGCTGGATGTATCACAACTACAGAGCCAGCCCTGTTTCATGCTGGATGTATCACAACTACAGAGCCAGCCCTGTTTCATGCTGGATGTATCACAACTACAGAGCCAGCCCTGTTTCATGCTGGATGTATCACAACTACAGAGCCAGCCCTGTTTCATGTTGGATGTATCACAACTACAGAGCCAACCCTGTTTCATGCTGGATGTAACCTAGAGAAATTCTAGGATTTGTCATGTACATTTTGAACCGAGGTCCAGGGACGATCCAGTCCTATCATTATGTTATCGGAGACCTCATGTCTACGGCTCTTCTTTAGGACTGAAGTCCGGGAATGATCCAATCCCCTCACATGTTCACTAAGAACTTCATTTTCGAAGACATACGTCTACGGCTCTTCTTTCGGACTGAAGTCCAGGAATGATCCAATCCCTTCACATGTTCACCAAGAACTTCATTTTCGAAGACATACGTCTACGGCTCTTCTTTCGGACTAAAGTCCAGGAATGATCCAATCCCTTCAAGTCCACCAAGGACTTCATTCTCGGAGACCTCACGTCTACGACTCTCTTTAGGACTGAAAGTCCAGGGATGATCCAATCCCCTCAAGTCCACCAAGGACTTCATTCTCGGAGACCTCACGTCTACGGCTCTCTTTAGGACTGAAAGTCCAGGGATGATCCAATCCCCTTAACTGTCCATTAAGAACTTCATTCTCGGAGACCTCATGTCTACGGCTCTCTTTAGGACTGAAAGTCCAGGGATGATCCAATCCCCTCAAGTCCACCAAGGACTTAATTCTCGGAGACCTCACGTCTATGGCTCTCTTTAGGACTGAAAGTCCAGGGATGATCCAATCCCCTCAAGTCCACCAAGGACTTCATTCTCGGAGACCTCACGTCTACGGCTCTCTTTAGGACTGAAAGTCCAGGGATGATCCAATCCCCTTAACTGTCCATTAAGAACTTCATTCTCGGAGACCTCACATCTACGGCTCTCTTTAGGACTGAAAGTCCAGGGATGATCCAATCCCCTCAAGTCCACCAAGGACTTCATTCTCGGAGACCTCACATCTACGGCTCTCTTTAGGACTGAAATTCCAGGGATGATCCAATCCCCTCAACTGTATTCTCATCTATACAGGTACAAATATCCAAGAGCATGTATCACATCAAAACATGTATACATCACTAATCAAAACATGTATACATCACATCAAAAACATGTATACATCTAGCATGTATTCTCACTAATACATCTAACATCAAAACATGTATACATCACATCAAAAACATGTATACATCTAAAATAAAAGATATATAAGAGTTCTAAATCTAAATAATTCTAAGTAGCTAAGTGCAGTAAATAGGTAACCTCATCATTGATGAGACAGACTTGTTATCAGATACTATGCTACTCCCCCTTTCGAGGAGGGTCCTTCTGGACTATACCAAGCTTGTCTCGAAAGTATTTAAACTTTACTCGAGACAGAGGTTTAGTCAAGATATTAGCAATCTGATCCTCAGTGCTTATATACTCGAGCTTGATAGCTCCTATCTGCACCATATCTCGTATATAGAAGTATCGGATCTCTATGTGTTATTGACTTATCGTGGAATACAAGATTTTCTATCTTGATTCATTTCTAAGTCAAACACTCCATATAATAGCTTCTGAAGCCACACTGCTTCACAGTTGGCGGAGCAAACAGCTATATATATATTCTGCTTCAGCAGTACTGAGAGCCACACTAGATTGTTCCTTGCTGAACCATGAGATCATGGCAGATTCAAGACTATAACATCCTCTCGATGTGTTCTTCCTGTCTGATACACTTTCTTCCCAAACACCATCTGAGTAGCCATCTGAAGTCATGATCTCCAAGATAGCATAGATCAAAGTCTATCATATCCTTTATGTACCTCATCACATGCTTTGCAACTAATTTGACCAATACTTTGGCACAACACTTTCCCATATCCTGTATGCATACAGTGGCTATCTAGATGCCTTCCATCTCTACCAGAACATACTATCGAGAGTGTGCACAACTCTCAGCATGTCAGCAAAGAGGTTTCATTCTAGACAAGCAACAATGGAATGTTTGTCCAATTTACCAATAATATGCATATTAGTAGTATACTATTCAATGTTCTATGAATATTTACACTCAGCATGATATATTATAAGAATACAAATATGCATACAACCTATTACAGGCAATATCATTTACTATTTCAAATAACAACTCAAATACTTATCTTTTATGTTTGTGTGGTTGCCTCCCGCTTGATCTTCTGTATGTCTTTTGAACTTCTATTCATTCTGTACCACTGTGCATGTTCAAGTGTCATCCTCATGATCTCATACACAAACATACACCCATTAGTATGTTCTAAATGTTATCAAAACATTATAGTTCTAAATAATCTTGAGAATGTATAGTCATGATTATAGTTAATAAACATTAGTATTCAAGATTTCAGGGAAGTCTTCTTTTACTCATGCATATCATCACTCAAGATAAAAGACATAATATGCATAATCCCTTGATTACTAACTTTACGAATAAGCATAACCAATCATACCAAGTATACTTATATAAGGGATCCTAACACAAGGTAAGATTCATGGGAAACATACCTAGGTTAGTATACCTACTTAGTTATGTACAACATACCTAAACAATCTCTTCAATGATTTAGAGATCCTGAGCTAGAACCTGCATGTCTCATAGGTTAAGCATAATATAACAAAGTCATACATACCTCGTAAGTAGAACAAAGATTATGGATGAGTCTTTGTCTTCATGTTTTCATGGTCATGGAACCTGCTTTGTCTTTTGTGATGTACCTGTATCTTGTTAGCAAACAACATCAACCTCACACAACATCATAATGCATTAGTACAATCATAAGTGTCAACACCCTAACCAATGAATATCTTCTATCATGCATTCATAATTTTGTTAAGGTGATACAAGAAATCTAAAATCAAGATTGTACTAACCGTAATAACATGAAGACAAACATACCATAAACTTAATCACGAACAAATCTCAAAACATACCTCGATGAGTCATACCTGTCGAGATCGCTTGTAATCTCCTTATGTAAAGCCTTAGCCTCATCTCCCTCTGAAATAGGAACTCCTTCACTTATGCAGGTGACCAATCCATCTTCTTCTAGGATTAACCCTATCCACTTTATTTGCAAGAACTAGACTTGGAGCTGGATATGGGTTTGTCAGAGAAACCCCAAAAATTCAAACTTTGAATTTCAAACTTCCGAAAGGATAGAAATATGCGCCTTGATGAGCTGATCAAACTGATATATTCATAATTTGAAAACTGCAAAGTTTCACTCCTCAATTTTGCCTTTGAAACTTCTGGATTCACTGGACATGACCCTGAACTGGGGTTTGATGAATCCTACTCTTCTGCCCAATCAAAATGTTTGATCCAAAGCTCTAAGCTTCTATTTTTCTGAGGAGCTTCCAGCCATGGTCACAGATTTCAAAAATTCCCATTTTTACAGAAGCCCTAATTTTCCACTTTTCTGATCAAAGTCCCGAACTAGGGTTTGATCAAGCCCGGCCTTCTGCCCAACCAAAAAATCTGATCTTGGTCTCTAAATTTCTATTTTGATGAGTAGCATTCAGCCGTGGTCTCCGTTTACAAAAATTCCAACTTTCTTCAAAGCCCTAAATTACGGAAGCCATGAATGAAGGTACTCAAAAATAATTCTGTTTTGACAGAAATATGTACTTGATTGTTTCTGGTGTAACTCCAAACTTTTGAATACACAGGGTCTAAAAACATTTTGCTGAGATAGCCTGACCTGTTATCTTTCCATCCTGATAGGTCTTACCTCAATTGGATTCTCTGAGAGAGAGTTATGTCAAATGTCGCAACGTGACCTGTTTTGGGATAAAACAGAAGAGCGAACTTGTACGGCGTGCCACGTGTCACTGTTTGAACTTCGGCCTCTGAAAAACTTTCCTACGGTATCTTGGCCTGTTATCTTTCCATCCTGATAGGTATGACCTCAATTGGACTCTCTGAGAGAGAGTTATGCCAAGTGTCGCAACATGACCTGTTTATGGGATAATACAGGAGAGCGAACTTGTACGGAGTGCCACGTGTCACTGGTTCAACTTCGGCCTCTAAAAACGTTGTCTGAGATAGTACAGACTGTGTAATACCTGTCACTTTTTACGAAATTTCATTTGGAGCTTCCTAGCCCAAGATATGACCTTTTTCCCAAGGTCACCTGATTTTGACTCAGATCTGGAAGAGGCAGAAACCCTATATTGTACAGATCATAAATCACAAAGTACAACGAATTAGAGGTTTTCCTTTGGGCACAAGGTACCTGGAGATTTAATATTCGTCCTGTAACAATTTCAGATCCGAAAACTTCGCCAAAACGGATTTATAGCGAAAGTGCTACGATGACTGGTTTTTGCTATGTAAAACCCTAACCTTCAAATTGTCGTAAGTAAAGCAAGTGTCTTTAGTGCCATACCTTGTCTTCCTTCAGGTTAGCTCTGATACCATATTAAAATTCAATATGCTAAGACATAAAATAGCAGCATTACATTCCATTTCACAATAATAGCATATACAGGATCACTGAAGAAACAACAAGCACAGCATAAACACAAGAGACAGAGATTTATCCTGGGAAACCCTCATGGGGTAGAAAACCCAGCAAAGCTTCCTCAATATAGATGACCAGAAATATACAAAGATGAAACCCTGAGACATGATCTCCTCCTCCACAATAGCAGACCTCTCCTCCATAAGTGCGCTATCCTCAAGTGTGTGAGTGTGTCAAATGAGGAACACACCTCCTCTATTTATACACTACTCTGATATGTATTTTACACAAGTACATGTAGGCTCGTATTTAACCATTAGGTTAAATACCCCATTATAACTGACTGGGCCGACCCCCACATGGTGGGTCTAATAACCCTAGTTACCACAACCAACTTGGAGGAATAAACATCTCCGGATTTATAGTATAATCACATCGGAGGTATGGAACATCTCCGGAATAAATAGTATACAAATATAATATTCTTTGAAGTTACAATATTTCAACACCTACCACCATGTCGGAATGTCTCAGCAATTACATCAACGACCATGGCAGGACTAACCTACCACCATGTCAGAAAAGCTCGACAATTTCATCAACAACCATGGGAGGACTAACTTACCACCATGTCGGAAAAGCCTGTCCAGCCCTTACAACTCACCATGGGAGGATTAAACTACCACCATGTTAGAATGGCCCAGCCCTTACATCTACACCATAGGAGGACTAACCTACAACTATGTGAGAATGGCCTAGCTCTTACATCTGCACCATAGGAGGACTAACCTACCACTATGTGAGAATGGAGCAGCCCTTACATCTGCACCATAGGAGGACTAACCTACCACTATGTGAGAATGGCCCAACACTTACATCAACGACTATGGGAGGACCAACCTACCACCATGTCGGAATGGCTCATGTGCATCTGTGTCTCTAGACTCATCACTTCCCCTTGGAAGGTATCTCGATCCGAAGTACACCAAGTCTCCCTCTGAAGTATTCAAAACTTCACTCTGGAAAGCGGCTTGTTCAACACATCAGCTATCTTCTCATCTGTCGCAACATACAGGAGCTTCACTACTCCTCTTTGCACCATATCTCTGATATAGTGATACTTTATCTCAATGTGCTTCGACTTGTCATGGAACACTGGGTTCTCCGAAAACTTCACACAACTCTGGTTGTCGCAATATATGCAAGTCGCACTCAACTGGAGATCAAAACAAATCAGACAGTAGCTTCTTAATCCATACTTCCTCACAACTAACTGAACAAGTTGCGACATACTCTGCTTCGGCTGTACTCAGTGCCACACAGGACTGCTATCTGCTAAACCACGAGATCATATCGGATCCCATACTGAAGCAGCACCCCGAAGTGCTCTTCCGATCAATGGAACTGCTTGCCCAATCCGAATCAACATAACCATCTAGGTTAAAATTTTGATTCACCTCATACTTGATCCCATAGTCAACTGTACCCTTCAGGTACCTCCGAATATGCTTTGCAGCTATCAGGTGAACATGTCTTGGATCTGTCAAATACTTGCTCAAGGTGTTCACCGCAAAGAAGATATCTGGTCTCGTATTCATCAAGTACATCAAGGACCCAATCATCTGACGATATATCATCACATGATCATCCTAATCATCATCACAACATCATCCTGATGCATATCATCTGGAGCAACAACCTGAAGTTCATCATCCATGATCATCCTGATCATACAGTGCATCCACCTGATGCATACCAAGTATCTACCTGATGTATATCATCATACATGATCTACTTTATCATACAATGTATCCACCTGATACATATCATCATACATGATATACCTGATCATACAATGTATCCACCTGATACATATCATCATACATGATCTACCTGATCATCACAAGCATCCAACATGATGCATATACATATACATGATCCAACTGATCATAACAAGCATCCAACATGATGCATATACAAAGCAGTAACAGGAGAATCGTTCTGATGCTCATCATCCAGCGCTTACATCCACAACCATGGGAAGGATCCTCCTCTCACCATGCTTGGAATGGCTCCAGAAAATGTGTCCATCACTTCTTCCTCGAAGTGTCGTCAATCTGAAGAACACCAAGCAAGAAAGTTGTCTTGACATCCATCTGGTGTATCTTCCATTTCATCACTTGCTTTGTATTTCTCTATGCTGCCTTCTGCAGCATGCTTGATCTTATAGATCCACTTGGAAGTCACAATAGACTTCCCTTTAGGTCTTGGGACCACATTTCAAACATCATTCTTCATGACTGATGGATCATGGCATTCTTCCCGGATCCTGGGAACTTCAATATATTCAATATCTTCAATAGATAACTTTGTTGCTGGAACAAATGTTGCAGTCCTTCTTTTGTAGGTGATCTTTCCTACAAAACAAGGTAAATTCCATGATTAGAAACTTCTCATAGTTTTCAAAACAAATTCTTACACATAAAGAAATATGTCATACAGTCATGCAATTATTTTAGCCAATGCTTCAATACAACATTTATCCATATCCTGTAACTTTCTAGATGCCTTCCAATCTCTACCAGAACATTGTTAAGAGTTTGCACTACTCCCAACATGTCAGCAAAGAGGTTTCATTCTAGATAAGTAGAAATGGAATGTTGTATAGTGCCATAGGCCACTTACCCATCACATGCATATTATTAGTATACTGTTCATTAATGCAATTATTATAATATCCATAATACACACCCTGAGTCTAGGAACATAAGCATATACATCATTGAACAATATTATTTAAACAAACAAATATGCAAGAAATGACAATTCAAATATTTATCTTTGTTTGGTTTGTAAGGTGGACTCCCTCTCAATATTTGCTTCCTTGCAGGAACTACTAGAGTGTGCTCCCTCTTGATCTGGATTACCTGTCTTTGAACTTATATCCATCCTCAATCACTATGCATACTTACTAGTATCATCATTGTGTTATCCTCGAGATCTCATACATTCATTCATTAGTATAATCTTAATATTATCAAAAACATTATGATTCTAAGTAATCTTAAACATGTATGGTCAAGATCATTTCATACACAGATAATAAACATTAGTATTCAAGGTTTCAGGGAATACTTCTTTTACTCATGCATATTCTTTATTTGACCAAAAGACTTTTCTGGTTAGTCATATCATCAATCAATGTAAGAGACATAATATGCATAAATCCTTGATTAATTACATTTCTAACTTCATGAATAATCATTATCAACCATACAACAGTATAAGATCCTAACACAAGGTAGGATTCTAGCTTGATACAGGAAAAACATACCTGGTTATCATATTTGCTAGTTATGTCTAGCAATGTCTTCTTGTTCTCTTCAATGACTTGTGCTAGTAACCTGCATATCTCATAGGCTAAGCATTATAGAACCAAAGTATACATACCTCGTAAGTAGAGATTCATCCATGACAATGTATGAATCTTTGTCTTCATGTGAACATGGTCATATGTTCTTGAACTAGAACATGATTTGTCTTTCTTGATGTACCTTTCATGTTGGCGGACAACATCAACCTCATACAAAACCACAATGCATTAGTACAATCATAAGTGTAAAAACCCTAATCAATGAATATCTACATTCATAATTTTATTAAGGTGATACACCAAGTCTAAAGTTAATCAAGATTGTGCTAACCTTAATGAAGACAAACATACCATAAACTTAATCATGAACATATCTCGAAACATATCTGGATAAGTCATGCCTGTCGAGATTGCTTGTAATCTTCTTATGTAAGGCCTTAGCCTCAACTCCCTCTGAAATAAGAACTTCTTCACTTATGCAAGTGACTAATCCATTCTCTTCTAGGATTAACCCAATCCACTTTGATTTGAAGAAACTGGATCTTGAGTTGGATTACGGTTTGTCAGAGAAACCTAAAAATTCAAACTTTGAATTTCAAACTTCTGAAAGGATAGAAAGATGTGCCTTTCTGAGCGGGTTAAGCTGGTATACTCCGAATTTGAAAACTACAAAGTTTCACCCCTCAAAATTGCCTCTTAGGTTTCTAGATTCACTAGGGAGGACCCTGAATTAGGGTTTGAGTTTCCTGGAGCTTCACCCAACCAAATAGTTTGATCCAAATCTATAAAATTTAATTTTTCCAAGGAGCTTCCAGCTATGGTCACAGATTTAAAAATTCCCATTTTTGTAGAAGCCCTAATTTTCACCTTTTCTGATCAAAGTCCCGAACTAGGGTTTGATCAAGCCTGGCCTTTTGCCCAACCAAAAAATTTGATATTGATCTCTAAATTTTGATTTTGATGAGGAGCATTCAGTTGTGGTATCCGATACAAAAATTACAACATTCTCCGAAACCCTAAATTCCCGGAGCCATGAATGAAGGTGCTCAAAATTTAATTCTGTTTTGACAGAAATATGCACTTGATTGTTTCTAGTGTAACTCTGAAATTGCGAATCCACAAGGTCTAAAACTGTGACTTGTGCTAGCCTGACCTGTCATCTTTCTAACCCCATAGGTCTGACCTCAATTGGATTCTCAGAGAGAGAGTTATTCCAAGTGTCGCAACATGACCCTTTTGTGGGATAAAACAGGAGAGTGAACTTCTACGGAGTGCCACATATCACTGGTTCACTTTTGGCCTCTAAACCTTTGGCCTGTGAAAGTAGAATCTGTGCCCTACCTGTCACTTTTTACGAAATTTCATTTGGAGCTTCCTAGCCCAACTTGTGACCTTTTTTCCTAGGTCACTTGTTTATGACTGATATCTGGAAGAGGCAGAAACCCTAGATTGTACATATCATAAAACACAAAGTACAATGAATTAGAAGTTGTGCTTTGGAAAAAAGGTACATTGGGATCTTATCTTCGACCTATAAAATTTTCAAATACTGAAACTTCGCCAAAATGGATTTATAGCGAAAGTTCTATGATGATTGGTTTTTTCTATATCAAGCCCTAGCTTCGCAAGTGCAACAAGTGTCATAAATGTCATACCATGCCTTCTTTCAGGCTAGCTCCGATACCATGTTAGTTTTTCAGAATTTACAATCTGATCTAGGATCTTAACTGAGAGAATAACATGTACAGCATATCTACAGCATATCAATCATGGACACAATAAAGCAAGCACACAAGAGACACAGAGTTTCACCGGGGAAAACCAAGAAGGTGAAAAACCCTGCAACTTCCTCAGAGATAGATAGAGAAATGATACAACCCAAGCATAAGAGATAGTCTTCTCCTAGAAGCAGCTTCTCCTCCACAAGTGCGCCACTCTCCAATGAGAGTATGAGTGAGAAAGTGAATGATCAAATAGAGTGCCTCCCGCACTCTATTTATACTTGACTTGACTTGACTTGCCTAATAACCTTTACTAGGTTGGTCTTAACTTAACCACATAACATAATGCTGACAGGGCCGACCCCCAATACGGTGGTCTAATAACCCTTTGACCCACATGAATTATACAGGGCTGACCCCACCAAGGTGGTCTAATAACCCATCAAGTATAAGTTACGACACTTACAATATAAATGACGACACTTCCATATAGAGGAATAATAACATCTCTATAGGAATACAAACACTTCCGTATAGAGGAATAATAACATCTCCCTAATAATACAATATACATATATGAAATACATTCCGAAGTTACAAATACATCAACATAATTGTATATCTTACTTAATATGAAGCTGTTTTGGTCATCTCATAACATAACATTAATAATTCTTTTTCTAAATTCTATGTTTTCATGCAGTAATAAAGTTGGCTTAGTTTTGCTGAAGATTGCCTGTAAACTATTGATGATCAAACAGAGTTTTTGATAAAAATGAAAGACCACTTCCAATTTATTCATGGCACGAGGACATGCCACACCTTTGGTCTGGGAGGATGTTGGGCCCCTAAATTGTCTCTTTCACTATCTTTCACTATTATGTCGTCATATTTAAACCTAAATCATTACATTGACTCTAAAAAACTTATCTTTTATTTTCAATCTATTAATTCAAAGCAACAAGATTGAATGGCGTGATTTATTACTTTTAATGCATTATATATCATTTTATTGGCGATAAATTGATTCTCCCACTTGGTGATGCATTCCCACACTTTGGATTAAAATCAAATGACCCTCATTCAGGTATTTCATTCGACCCTTCTTCTGGTCCCGAGTTATGCACTAGGGTTTGAAAGCATTATTGATTTACTGGTTTGGATTACTCTTTTGACAAACTGATCTAACTTTATCTTCCGATTCTTCCGAATCCTGTTGATCCGCATATGCAAATTAAAAACATGAGTTACCATTGAAGCCTTGTTAAAAATACATAATATTAAAGTAAATATTCTTTTACCTTTTAATAAATAATAACTATTTTAAATCCAAAGGAAACACTTATAAGTAGAATTAATGTGAATAATGACAAAGTAAATATGGAAGATAAATCATGGAAATTTAAACAAAGTAAATTGATACGTTCCAAATTAATTTAAAAATGTGAAAATTATGAAATGGAAAAAGATTTTAATTTAGAATATTGAGCCACCTCATTCCACATCAAAAATTAACTTAATAAAATAACATGTTGAGTTTGGATTTAATTTGTTTTAAGTTTGATTCAATATAACATATTTTTTTTATGTGCAGATCATGAGTTAACTCACGCCAAATGGATTAAAGAATCACGTGAAGGAGGCATGGCATGAATCCAACATGCAATTCAACAACCCAGCATCAATTCAGCCTAGGAGTCCAGATTTCTTTGTACTAATTATAGTTACAGGTCATTCAGACGCCCATGCAGATTGTCGTTCATACCCGCACAATCATTCAGACCTTCACTCGCATTCGGATGGTCATTCAGACCGTTGTTTGTACCCGCATAGTAATTCAGACCTTCATTCGCATTCGGACGGTAATTTGAACTGCCATTCACACATCTGAAATCATTAGTTCAGGTACTTAGAGGCATTCATGGCAAAAACGGAAACATGGGTTTTGTTCGTAGTGGTCCTCTCATGCTTATCCACCTCCAAGATTCCACCCAAGTTGTTTGTTCATCTACAAGAATCATGGGGCTTTGTTTCCCAAATGAAGGAATTTGTTTGTGCACAATTTGGGAAAAATACCCTCTTCAGTTTCAGATCATAAATAAATAGTTTCTAGACATTATGATAGTCTATTATTAGAGGGGTCGACCACTAGCAGGGTCGCCGCTATCTCCCATATGTAAAATCTTATATATAGAGGCTTTTAGAAATGCAAAAAATGAGGACATTGTACAAATCAGTTTTTAGTAATATAGAATAGTTGCTCTGTTCTGTTTCATCCGTGTTCTTATTCTCATGCAATTGATGGTTGAATAGCTTGAAGAAGTTGACCGTTGCCTGCTGGGAAGGGCTCCTCAGTGGAGGTTTGTATTTCATTTTTGCTGTCCAGCTAAGTAACTGTGTTGTTCCCATTGTTGTTGTACAAAAACGTTTTTTCAGATTTCCCATTGTCTGTTGTATAAAAACGTGTTTTCAAATTTGAATTATGTCATCATTACATTATGTTTCTGTCTGAGAATTTGTTCATGACAAAAACGGCTTTACTCTTGTGAAATTCGTGATTTTGTTAATAATCTAGTGTGTATGTAACGAGATCTCAGTTTGCTAATTCATTTTTGTATGTAGTTAGCTAGGGTTCCAAGTTCCAGTTTGTGTTCAAGTATTTCATATATGTTCCTCATTAAGATGAAGATAGTTTATTGTTGTTGTAGTTCTTGTTGAATATAATTGTGTTTCATTATATCTGTATAATGTATGTGTAGAAAATAGAATAGATTTCTGATTTTAACCAAGCCAATATCTTCAATATTTAAAATGTAGTAAGTTTCCAAGTTATCTTTATGTTTTGATTATGAAATGATATAGGCTAGTTTATCTTAGATTTCTTTCTCAACAAAGAGTAGTTTGTATTATCTTTAGATGTTTGATTAAATGGCTTAGTTTATAATTCAGTTTGTTGTAGACGTAGGGTAGTGTTATTTTACTTTTCGATATTCACTAGATGTAGATTTGCTTGGAAGTTTTAAGATTTGTTTCAATCCATCATAGAAATAGAGTAAGTCTCAATTTATTTCATGTTCAATACATAGATTTATTTACAAGCTCTGAGTTTAGAATAGTTTTTCCTTGATTCTTTGCAAATAAATTGACTTACAAGTTTTTGAAGCTTTCCAATGGATTAAATTTGCAAAAGTTAATTTAGCATTTTTAATGGTTTTTGAGAGTTCTTTGATTAGAAATATCATAGCTCTATTTTCTGTTTGAACAATAGATAGTTAGTTTTCCTTCAATCGCTTGTCAGTATAGACTCGAAATTAGAAATCTAGATAGATTTGCAAATGTTTTTCTAGTTAATCCTTATATTTCGAATTTAAAGTAGTATTAAGATTTTTGAAGTTTGTAGACTAATTTCCTTTTGAGATTAGAGCATTTCCTAGAATATAAATTGAATTTGGAATTAGGAATAGTATTTCATTTCAATAATTAGTTTGGAATTTGTTTGATTTACGTTTGATGGTTAAGAGTAATTTAATTCCAAGTATCAGAATGAAATGCCATTTGTAGGTTTGTTTGACAAGTTGATTAATAGTTGAGAACCCTTACTCAATTTTAGGTAAATTATCAGCTTTAGGTTAGCCTAGATTAGTTCAAGCCTTCAATCTTGCACATATTGTGCTGGCACCTCTAAGCTTACGAGCCCCTGGGTTGAAAATTAAGTGTTGAATTAGATAATGCATATTTTACTCAACAGGGTTGAGTTGAGTGGCCATCGTAAGCTCGTAAGGCAGTTGTTGATGGTTGTAGTGTAGGTGATCCGACCTCTTGCCACACGAATGTAGACATTACGCATGTGGAGGCACCCTCATCGAGGATGCATCGATGGATAACAAGATTCTGGATGGACACAGAAACTTGGAATGCTAGTGTGGAAGGCATGCGTGGTTCGGATTGGTCCAAATCAAATGCCATCATCTGTGAGTCAGAAAGGTCTATAACACTAATAGAGGATAACAATGTCTTCCATTGTGCAGGACATTTTTTCAAAACCTCAAGGGATGACATAGCAGCAGGGTACTGGGTTAAGTCATCCACGATATTGTAATTAGGTGCACCCCAAGCGTTGGGGTTTTTATTAATGCAACGTAATGGGAAGCGGGGATATTTGGGGGCCCCATCGCATGGTGCTGCGGGAATGCATAACGACTAATCAGTGGGAAGAGAATTAGCAGCCTTGTCAGCGGAGATGGTTTCAGAGGTGGAGCCATACTGATTTTGGCGTGTTTGAAGGTTGACGTCAGTTGATGACATCATGAGAAGGTGATGGGTACTTGAGTCAATGTGTTGACTAGCAGGTGTAGCATATGTGATTTGTTGTTGTGGTGTCGTAGTTCCTTGAGGGGGAGCCAACGGTTGGGTGTTCACCACTCCTTGTGTGGGTAAGGGATTCTACAACACCCTGGGTTGGGTATGAGGTGGTGGGGGGTTAGGTGGGGCTGGTGGAGCTGCATTTCCTTAGCGTTTGGCGTCGTCGGTCGAAATTTGGTGAGCTCGCTCCAAATGGGGACAACTGTGGGTATAATGGCCATATACCCCACATATAGAACATGGGTGGTTAGTTCATAAGTTGGGGTTCTTCCCTTGACGAGGTGGTCTGTCAAGGTTTGATTGGTTGGGTTGGCGTTTTTATTGTTTGGGTGATTGGGTGGTTTCCCACCTTGATCTTGGGGTTGGTTATTCCCGTGGTTACGTCCTCTTCCCTAATTTTGTTGGCCTTGTTGATTTCGTTGGGAAGGCTGGTTTTATTACTGATTTTGTTGGGCATAAAATTGCCTTTGGGGTTAGGAGGATTGTGTGGTTAAGAAGGTGTCGGTGTTGCCTACAGTGGATAATAAACAGGAGGGGCCTGAGGTTTTGTAGGTGCTGGTGCTTCCTACTGGTTATAGTAAGCCAGAGGGGATTGAGGTTGTGTAGGTGCTTCTTGCAAGGGATAGTAAGCAGGAGGGGCGTGAGGTTGTGCAGGTGTAGGTGCAGGTGCAGCCTGTTCATGGTAATAGGAAGTAGGTGCAGCTGGTGGTGCATGATCGTAGCACTGCGGTGGACACAAAGGTTCGTGAACATGAGGGGTATGGCCCATGGGAGCATACGAGGTCATTGCTCCAGAATGGGTTGTGGCATGCGAAAGGTTAGGGCCACAGGAAGGGGGCATAGCTATATAAGGTTGACTATGTGATGCAACATGTCCAATAATGCCGTCGACAGTGTGGGATGCCCTCGGTGCATCGTTCGACGAGGAGCATCAGGTAAAATGGAATATAAGTAGCTGGACTAAGCGTAGATGAGGTCAAATTGCTGGGATTTTATGATGGCCTCTTCTTCGATTTGAGGCCGTTCAGATGCCACATCCTTGGCAATAACTGGTATAAGAGATTTCAAAAACCGATCTAGGAAGATGTGGTCATCTAACTTGATATTGCATAAACTTCGACATTTACGCCACTTATGAATGTGATCAGTGATGTGGGTAGCTGTGTTCTGTCTGCAAGATAGTAGGATCTCTAAACCAGTGTCATAATGGACTAGTAATTGAAAGAACTGCAAAAAAGTCGAAGCGAGGGATGTGAAGGTGAATTGGGTCCCATGAGGTTGTTTGATGTACCACTTAGCTATAAATCTAGTGAGGGTCCATTGTAAAAGGTGGAGGTGGATAGATTCATCCACTATGGAGTTGGAGGAACACCATAAATGGAAGGACATGATGTGGTTTTGGGCATCCTCACCTGCTTTCCCTTGTAATTTAGGGATATCCGAAGGGAGTTTGGTAGGCATGTGAGGCCAAGTTGGGTCATGTCGAATTAGATCGTTGGTCAATCTGGCCAGGTCAGGGAGGTTGAGACTAGCCATAAATGGAAAACTAGAACAAGGATGTGACATGATCGCAGGTGCATATGTGCTAGTGGTAGCTGTGATGGTGGGGCCACTGCCCCCAATGTGTGCAGTAATGGTGAGTCATGATGGGGATCGTGGTACCTCCAGTCAGAGGTGTGGGAATAGTGTAGCAAGGGCCTGCGCCCTCGAGTGTGGCATGGGTCATCAACATGACTGTAGTTGGAGTAGGTCCACTAAACATAGGGATGGTCGTAGGGGCGGGGATACTAGGAGTGGGTTGTAATGTCCCCATTCAAATAAGTGCATAGTAAGACAATCCCATCAATCCTACTAGTTTCCTAGGTTGGATGGGCACATGTGGGATGGTAATAAGGAAACTAATAAATGATATTTAGACATTAGAAGGGTTCAAGAATTTAATAAATATGATGAATAAATAAATTCAAGAGAAATTCTAGGTGGCAAGTGGTTTTGGAGACATATGGAGGTGGTGGGACCCACACTAGCTTGATTTTTCAATGACACATGGCAGCTCTCTCTTGCCAATTCGAATTCATGGGAAGGTGAACACTCTTGGGTGAGTTGGTAAGTCATAACACATGGCATTGAGCATATTAGGTCGAAATGGGAAGGAATAGTAACCTCCATGGGAGAGGAAGAGTCAAATTGGAGACTAGTGGACACATGGGCTAGATTCCCTAGTTTTATGACAACAATAATGAAGCATCTATGACATTTTATGACAAAATTCAGACCTGACTTCTTACACCTGACCATTATGACATGTCAGCCCCAAAAATAGGCTCAAGAAGGCGCTCATGGAGTTGGAGGAATCTAAAGAGACTCAAATTCGAATTTGGGAGAAGATGGAAGGTTGGAACTAGGAGACAAGTGGCAAATGAGAAATATTTTCTAAATGGAAAATTATTGAATCTATTGAGAGCATTTCGACCCCTTGAAGGCTAATGTTGGTTATAAAATGTAGAAATCAAGTATGAGAATGGCTTTTGATGATTTGAGAAAAATTGCATTTGTGAAGAGAGAGCTAGTGGATGACTAGTTTCTTGCCTTAGCCAATTTCGAGGGTGAAAGATTCCCATCCAAGTTGGTGTTTGGAGAGGCCACTCAGGTCTTTCATGGTGCTTTAATGGAGTTTGTATTTGCAGGTAGCAGCTACAGGAAGTTTCATGGTTTGGTTTAGTGCAGCACTTTCTCTCCACCGTTTCCAGTTTTGAAGGCATATTCGTGCTCCTTGAGGGAGGGCGTTTTTGGTGAGCTATTGTACTCTTTGGGGGAGCTTCTAATGCCCCATTTCTTTTGTAATATGAAGTAAATACTCTGTTCTTCATCTCCAAAAAGTTTCAGGTCGAAATTCCAAGTAGAAATGTATAAATCTCATTTTTAATGGAAGAACAATGCCATTTCCCCACTACCTTGTTGTGAGCCAATGTATTGATGATGATTTCGAATGTATGGATGATTCTCTGATATATTTGTGATAAATATATTGCCATGGATGTCTTCTACAAGTTTCATGTACTGTACTTGAGCATTTGAAGCATTTTTACTCAGTTTAGTTGTATTGGGAGGTGAAATAGTGCCATTTCCCCAAGGGTCGAATTGGGGGTTTTTGCTGTTGAATGTGAGAGAGTTAGAACAGTATTAAAAATCAATTAATGGTGCATATGAGACCTTAATCACATACTTAACACATTATATACCTCTGTTCATAAATTTGTGGGAGTTTGGAGGCATTTGGAAGGCCATTTGCAGTGTTACCCGAGGGGGATTTGATGCACAAATTACTAGTCAAAATTACATATATTGATCAGAATACAAATCAAGTTTGCAGCAGTATTTAGAGGGACATAAAACATCCCTGAACCTTATATTCAAGTCTAAATACCATTCATACACTCCTACAGAAGATTTGGGAGCATTTGGGTTGATTTGGAGGTCAAAACAGTAAAACTAGTCAAAGGTCGAAATTGGGAAAAAAAGTGAAAAATTGGGCATTTTAATAAAATTTGAAAAAGGGATATTACAAGAGGTATCAGAGCATGGTCTTGGCACCTGATGGTATTAACAAGAAGCCAAACAAATAAAACACCACCCTTTGAATCAGTAGTTGAAGAAGTTTTGGTTGAAGAAGAGATAGTAGCAGAAAAAGAGTTCTTTTCTAAAACAATGGGTAGAGAGGAGGAGGAAAAATTAAAACATAAGGAGGAATTTATTGAAGCCTTAAAACCATGTTTTGAAGGACTTACCATGGTTATGCTAGATATGAATAAACAAATGATGAAAGGTTTCGAATTGTTGGGTAGCCAACTTTCAGGCAAAGGGATGATAGGAGATAATAGTGGTTCACACTCAGGGGAAAAGATGAAAGGGAATGAGCATATTTTCTCAAGTACAGGACCTCATAATAGACCTGATGAATTTCAAAGCACACAAAGGCATACTGCACCTAAATTTCTCACACCCAAAGAAGAACCCAATCTTGAATTGGATTACAAGAAACTAGTAAATGATTGGAATGATTTGAATGAAGAGTGTAAAAGAGGTGTACCACTCAGTGACTACATTGATGCTATGCAAAAGATTAAAATGAAGGGAGACAATAGGAGTCCATTCCAAAACAAAGAATTGAATAGTGCTATTGGAAAAATGTCACTTCCTACTTTTGATGGTTCTTCTCAAAATTCTGCTAACACTTGGGTGCAAAAATTGGATGTATATTTTCAGCTGAATCCTATGTTGGAAGAGGATGCATTAAAAATGGCCATTTTGCATTTGGAAGGAGATGCCAATGAATGGTGGTTTCATGGGCTGAAAACCTTGGGTCATAATCAGGTTAAAACATATGGAGAATTTGTTGACAGGGTACTAGAAAGATTTGAACAAAAAGATCCAGAATTGCCTTTCAAAGAACTAGCTCAATTGAAGCAAACTGGGTCCCCTACCGAATATATGTTGGACTTTCAAAAATTATCAGTCAAGGTGGCTGATGTATCTATGGGAAGATTAGTATTGCTGTTCACTGAAGGTTTGGCTGAACCCTTAAGAGGTTTGGTCAAAGCCCACAAGCCAACTACATTAAAAGATGCAATGAGCTTGACTAGGGATCTCCAAAATGTGCTTCCTAGAACGAGATTTCCTCCTAAGCCTAGCTATAAATTTGAAAAGAAACCTTGGCAAAGGGAGGGATATGATAAGAAACCTTGGCAAAGAGAGTCATTTGAGAGGAATAAAAAAGAGGGACTAAACAGGGATGAACTTAGAAAAAAGAAACTATGCTTCACATGCTTCCAACCATGGACACCGGGGCACAAATGTACCAAAGGAAAGGCTCAATACATAGAAGTATTTTCTGATAATGAGGGGTATGATGGGGGCATGGATGAAGATGGACATATTTCAGATCAAGAAGAGGCATATGAGACAGCAGTAGAAGAGGAAAGACAAGAAGAAAATCAGCCTTCACCGGACAAAGCAAGAATGGCAGTGCTTTCAGCAGTACCTCGCTATCATACTATCCGATGCAAAGGTGTGGTACAAGGACAAAGAAATTCAGTTTTGGTAGATGGAGGAGCCACTCATAACTTCATTGATGCAGAGATGGTAGAGAAAAGAAAGATACCTATTGAACCATTTGATGGCTTCACAGTTGTCATTCCCGGTCACAACACAATGCAATGCAAAACATGGGTTCCAAAGCTGCAAGTCACCGTAGGTAACTATACTTTTGTTGATAGTTTTTATGTGGTTGATGTTGCTGATACTAATGTGGTTTTGGGAGTGCAATGGTTGTATTCAATAGGAGAGCATACAGTAAATTATCAAATTCCCGAAATGAAATTCCAAGATTCAAAAGGAGTACAAAGAGTTGTGAGAGGGCAACACACTTATCCAAATCAAGTAGTGACTTGCAATAGCATGAGATCTATATTGAGGCATGGGGATATAGAATGGGCTGCTGAATGTCATATTACATCTCCCAAGCCAACTATAAATATTGTCAAACACCCAAAGGAGATAGAGAGACTTTTGCAAAAATATGAAAAGGTTTTTAGAGACCTTCCACATGGTAGGCCACCAGATAGGGGGGTTGAGCACAGTATTGTTTTGGAGGAGGGTACTTCACCCATTCAAATACCACCTTATAGACATCCTAAAAGGTTTAGAGATGAGATTGAAAAAGCTATCCAAGAACTCCTAGAGTTGGGGCTCATTAGACCAAGCTCTAGCCCTTATGCTTCTTCAGTAGTGCTAGTGAAGAAAAAAGATGGAACATTGAGAATGTGCATAGATTTCAGAGCCTTGAACAAAAAGACTATCAAGAATAGGTATCCTATTCCTAGGATTGATGAGCTCATGGATGAGCTACATGGGGCCAAATACTTCTCAAAAATTGACCTTAGATCAGGGTATCACCAAATTCGAATGAAAGATGAAGATGTGCAAAAGACCGCTTTTCGATGTCATTTTGGCCACTTTGAATTTTCTTGTCATGCCTTTTGGGTTAACTAATGCTCCAGCCACTTTTCAAGCATGTATGAATAGGATATTTTGCAAGCAACTAAGAAGGTTTGTTTTGGTTTTCTTTGATGATATTCTCATTTACAGTAAAACATGGGAAGAGCATTTGCAACAGTTAGAGATTGTGTTGAAAATATTGCAAGAAGAGTCCTTATTTGCTAAATTATCAAAATGTGAGTTTGGGATGAAAGAACTACTGTATCTTGGGCACATTATTGGGCAAGAAGGAGTGAAGGTACACATGGAAAAAATCAGGGCTATCTTGGAATGGCCATCACCAAAAAATATTACCGAATTGAGAGGCTTTATTGGCATATGCACCTACTACAGAAAATTTGTGAAAGGGTTCTCCAAGTTGACTTCTCCACTTACTGATTTGACTAAGAAGGATGCTTTCAAGTGGGATGAAGAGGCTGAAAAAGCATTCCAAAAAATGAAAGAGGTAATGAGTAGTTGTCCCATACTTGCACTTCCTGATTTTACTAAACCTTTTGTTGTGGAATGTGATGCTTCAGGTGGAGGAATAGGGGCTGTCCTAAAGCAAGGCCAACACCCCATAGCCTTTGAGAGCAGAAAGTTGCAGCCTCATGAAAAACTTTACTCCATATATGATAAAGAAATGCTGGCCATTATGCATGCATTGGCCAAATTCAGACAATACTTGGTGGGCAGCAAGTTTGTGGTGAAAACTGACCATAATAGTCTAAGACACTTTCTCACCCAAAAGGATCTAAATGAAAGGCAACAAAAGTGGGTAAGCAAGATTCAAGCTTATGATTTTGATATTGAATATGTCAAAGGAAAGAATAATATAGTAGCAGATGCTTTGTCAAGAAGGCCTTCCTTTTCTCTCATGGATATTGCCAAGGATTGGAAAAACATGCTACTAGTTGAATATGCCAAAGACAAATTTGCTTGTGATGTGTTGGATGGAATCAAAGGGGATGATAATTATAGGATTTTGAATGGGCTGATATATTATAAGGGAAGAATTTATTTAGTTCATAACTCCAAGCTCAAGTACCGAATTTTGCAAGAAGCACATGATTCCCCACTAGCGGGCCATCCGGGGATCTTCAAAACTTATAGACAGTTGAGGCAAAGATTTTTTTGGAAGGGGCTGAAGGAAGATGTTCAGAAGTATGTGAATGAATGTAAAACATGTCAACAAAACAAATCAGAACTTACATGTCCAGCCGGCCTATTACAACCATTGCCCATTCCGGAGCAAAAATGGGACAGTATTTCCATGGATTTCATCACCGGATTGCCTAAATCCTTAGGTAAGGATTGCATCTATGTGGTAGTTGATAGGTTGACAAAATTTGCTCATTTCTTTGCTGTTACATCATCTTTTAGTGCTGCACAAGTGGCTGATATTTTTTTCAAAGAAATCTTCAGATTGCATGGGCTCCCCAAGAGCATTGTCAGTGATAGAGATAGTAGATTCATGGGTGCTTTTTGGCAAGAAATTTTTAGATTGGTAGGAACTCAATTGACTCCAAGTACCAGCTATCATCCACAAACTGATGGACAAACAGAGAGGGTAAACCAATGGTTGGAAGGATACCTAAGAAACTATGTGGGAGGGCAGCAAAAAGCATGGGCAAAATGGCTACACTTGGGTGAGTTTTGCTACAACACCACTTATCATATGTCAATAGGAATGTCTCCTTTCAAAGCATTATATGGTTATGATGCACTTACATTTGCTGACATTATATTTGGTGATAGTAGAGCCCCAAAGGCTAAAGATTGGGTGGAAGAGAGCCAAGAAATTTTAAAGCTCTTGAAAGACAATTTGCAGGTTGCTCAAAATCAACAAAAACAATATGCTGATAGACATAGAGAAGAGAGAACCTTTCAAGTCAATGATTTAGTATATTTAAGGTTGCAGCCCTATAAACAAACATCTCTCAAAAAGAATGGAGCAGAAAAATTAAAACCAAGGTACTATGGGCCATACAAGGTAGTGCGAAAGGTTGGAGAAGTAGCATATGAACTAGAACTTCCGGAAGGGAGTAAAATCCACAATGTATTTCATGTTTCTTGTCTTAAGAAAGCTCTTGGTCAGAAAATCATCACTTCAGAAATACTTCCTCCTTTGGATGATGAAGGTCAGCTCACACTTGTTCCGGAAAAGATTTTGAAGACACGGGAAAGAAGGTTGAGGAGTAGAATCATCAAAGAATATTTAGTGCAATGGAAGGACTTACCAAATGAAGATGCCACATGGGAAGAGGAGAAGATTTTGCAGCATCCAAATTTGAAATTGCTTGAGGACAAGCAATCTTGGGTGGGGAGGACTGTAATGTCCCCATTCAAATAAGTGCATAGTAAGACAATCCCATCAATCCTACTAGTTTCCTAGGTTGGATGGGCACATGTGGGATGGTAATAAGGAAACTAATAAATGATATTTAGACATTAGAAGGGTTCAAGAATTTAATAAATATGATGAATAAATAAATTCAAGAGAAATTCTAGGTGGCAAGTGGTTTTGGAGACATATGGAGGTGGTGGGACCCACACTAGCTTGATTTTTCAATGACACATGGCAGCTCTCTCTTGCCAATTCGAATTCATGGGAAGGTGAACACTCTTGGGTGAGTTGGTAAGTCATAACACATGGCATTGAGCATATTAGGTCGAAATGGGAAGGAATAGTAACCTCCATGGGAGAGGAAGAGTCAAATTGGAGACTAGTGGACACATGGGCTAGATTCCCTAGTTTTATGACAACAATAATGAAGCATCTATGACATTTTATGACAAAATTCAGACCTGACTTCTTACACCTGACCATTATGACATGTCAGCCCCAAAAATAGGCTCAAGAAGGCGCTCATGGAGTTGGAGGAATCTAAAGAGACTCAAATTCGAATTTGGGAGAAGATGGAAGGTTGGAACTAGGAGACAAGTGGCAAATGAGAAATATTTTCTAAATGGAAAATTATTGAATCTATTGAGAGCATTTCGACCCCTTGAAGGCTAATGTTGGTTATAAAATGTAGAAATCAAGTATGAGAATGGCTTTTGATGATTTGAGAAAAATTGCATTTGTGAAGAGAGAGCTAGTGGATGACTAGTTTCTTGCCTTAGCCAATTTCGAGGGTGAAAGATTCCCATCCAAGTTGGTGTTTGGAGAGGCCACTCAGGTCTTTCATGGTGCTTTAATGGAGTTTGTATTTGCAGGTAGCAGCTACAGGAAGTTTCATGGTTTGGTTTAGTGCAGCACTTTCTCTCCACCGTTTCCAGTTTTGAAGGCATATTCGTGCTCCTTGAGGGAGGGCGTTTTTGGTGAGCTATTGTACTCTTTGGGGGAGCTTCTAATGCCCCATTTCTTTTGTAATATGAAGTAAATACTCTGTTCTTCATCTCCAAAAAGTTTCAGGTCGAAATTCCAAGTAGAAATGTATAAATCTCATTTTTAATGGAAGAACAATGCCATTTCCCCACTACCTTGTTGTGAGCCAATGTATTGATGATGATTTCGAATGTATGGATGATTCTCTGATATATTTGTGATAAATATATTGCCATGGATGTCTTCTACAAGTTTCATGTACTGTACTTGAGCATTTGAAGCATTTTTACTCAGTTTAGTTGTATTGGGAGGTGAAATAGTGCCATTTCCCCAAGGGTCGAATTGGGGGTTTTTGCTGTTGAATGTGAGAGAGTTAGAACAGTATTAAAAATAAATTAATGGTGCATATGAGACCTTAATCACATACTTAACACATTATATACCTCTGTTCATAAATTTGTGGGAGTTTGGAGGCATTTGGAAGGCCATTTGCAGTGTTACCCGAGGGGGATTTGATGCACAAATTACTAGTCAAAATTACATATATTGATCAGAATACAAATCAAGTTTGCAGCAGTATTTAGAGGGACATAAAACATCCCTGAACCTTATATTCAAGTCTAAATACCATTCATACACTCCTACAGAAGATTTGGGAGCATTTGGGTTGATTTGGAGGTCAAAACAGTAAAACTAGTCAAAGGTCGAAATTGGGAAAAAAAGTGAAAAATTGGGCATTTTAATAAAATTTGAAAAAGGGATATTACATGGGTCATACAGATGGTATGACAGGGATATATGTTGAGGTGGTAGCTAGGTTGGTAGTGGACCCACCACCAACAATCTCAACAAAAAAGGGGGTGGGAGTCATGCTAGCCATGGGGCTAGACAGATCTGTGTATATGGGATTCTCTGATTCAGAACTAGATGTGAAATAAGGGGCGTCAGGATCTGGTGACGAGGCTCTACGCCTGTGACGAGTGGTGTCAAGTGAGTTGTGCTGCGGGGATTGACCCTGTAGGTGTCGAGAATGTCTTGGAGACTCAATGGTGACGATAGAAATAAAATGAAGGGATTATAGCGAGTGAAAAGCTAAAAAATCCCAATACAACCATGTGTGCAAAAGGAGAGCGCAAAAAATATGGCACTCAGGACAACAACAAGCTCAAAACACTTGATGTAACAGTTGTGCTACAACAAGCGGAGAGACAAGAAAAGTGGTCAGAATACCAACAAGCAGGGTTACTAGAAAAGAAAAAATTGTATACTCGCTAATCCAATGGGGGTATAAGAGCATGCAAACACCTAACTAGAAGTTCTGGAGGCTCATGCAAATTGTATCCTATACAGGGTGATGAAATATGCAGTCAGACGATACGAAATGGAGAACCAAGTAGGTGGGGGATATCCCTCTACTGAGAGGGATATCAGGTAAAAGAGCCCTAGGAGAATGGCAACTAGCCTACCGCGTTCATGGCACGTCTAGAAAAACAAATCGCCATGTCAGTCCTTTGGTCGCTACACCCCAAATATGGAAGTGCAACGAGGACAACGAGTAGGTGTCCTTTGAAACTAAGTGAAGTGCGACAATCCACGTAGTCCTCCTGAACCAGCCTCACAACTTGCCCTCATAAGGGAGTCCTTTTTTCGACAAATCGGTTTTCAATCATGCCAACAAATTATAGTAGGGGATTTTGGTACCCTAATGGTGAACTACTATGTCTCAAGTGTAAGTGATAGAAGGGTGTTGTTTGGATTCTTATCCCTAGTGTCCTATGTAACTACAAATTTCTTTTGTGTTCCCTAAATGGGGTTAAGAGTTGGTTGAGTTAAGTAGATTTTAGGGCTCACTTGAGTTAAGATGACAGAGTGTGTGTAGAAAAAGTTATGTATCCAAGAAATTCCAAGGCTTGGAAACTAACTAACAATGTAAATGTTGAAATGTAAATATTGAAATGTAGATGTTGAAATATTGATTGCTATGTAAAATTTTGATAAAATTGCTAACATAGAAATGCTAGAAATAACAATTTTTTGAAATAAAACAGCAAGCGGATAGCAAAAAAGTACTGCTAGCAATAGGGGGTTTAGGAAAAACAGGTGGTTGTTAGGGCATGAAAACAGAAATAGGCTGGCTGCAGGGTATAGGAAAAATGCAAAAACAATTGGGCAAAAAGGGGCTGTTAGAAACAAGGAACATAACGCACTTTTTGGGTTGAACAATGTGCTGCAGAGCGCGAATGTAAGGTTGCTTTCTATGCTTCGGGCTGCGCTTGTGGGCTGGGAACCTGCGTTGTAGGCCGCTGCACTGGGCGGCGAACCTGCGTTGTAGGCCGCACGTCTGGGCGACGAGCCTGCATTGCAGGCCATGCATCTGGGTGGCGAGCCTGTGTTGCAGGTCGCGGGTCTGGGTGGCGATCTTACGCTATAAGCCATAGATTGGGGGATGGGGAAGCGGTGCTGCAGACTGCAGGTTGGGGGCTGGGGAAACGATGCTGTGGGCCGTTGGTTGGAGGCTGGGGAAACAACTCTGCGGGCTACCTGTGGGGGTTGGGGAAACTACGTTGTGGGCCATGGCTGGGGGTTGGGGCAGCTGCGCTGTAGACTGCATGTCAGGGTTGGGGTCACTGCGTTGCAGGCCGCAAGTTTCATCCGGGAAGATGCGTTGTAGGCCACGGGTTTGGGCCGGGGAATATGCGCTGCAGGCCGCGACTGGAGGGTTGGGAATCTTCTTTGCGGTCCGTAGCTGGGGGTTGGGGAAGCTGCGTTGCGGACCGCGGGTCTGGGATGGGAACCGACGCTGCAGGCTATAGCTAGGGGGCCGAAACTCAAGCTTTGTGACGCGAAAAACGCTTGCAAAAAATGTCATCCGAATTGGAAAAACAGAGATTTAGGGGCTGACATAAACAACAAGGGCTAGGGATGCAAATATTAGGGCTCAAGGGTGAAACAGATCTATAGAAAACAAACAAAATGGAAAATAAAAACTATAACCAAAGATTCAAACCTAGTGGAGTCGCTAAAACTGTAGCTAGGGTTTTCACCCTAGCTTGTGCTAAAGGGCACCTACTGAGGATTATGGAATCCTTAGTAGCAGTTCAGTAAACAGTAAAAACTTGATGTAAATAACAGAAATTTTAAACGAAAAAACCTAAGCATGTGCATACAAAATATTAAAATCTAAATCTAAAACAAGAAAGTAAATAGTAAACTCATGTATGAGAACATAGTACAAAATGGATTTACGATTCTTTTTATTAAATAGCAAACAAAGGGTTTACATGGGTTTTTTACCTCAAGGGTGAGGTTGGTGGAGTCTTTACAGCCGTATGAGAGAGGTGCACCAGTACTCCAATGTCTCCTTCTCTTCTCCAAAATGTTTCAAGGGTGGCCAAAGGGTTCACTAAAAATGGTAAACAAAAGCACAAATGGTGGGCTAGGGTTTTGAGTGAATTTCGACAGCATAAGGTTAGAGTGGATAATGAATGTTAAATGGGGGGCCTCCATTACCTTCTTATATATTTTTGGGTGGTGGAGTATTGACCCATGGTTTTGGGTGCCAAATGGTTTAGGTCAATGGTTTTAGGGTTTTTCCCTCTTTTTTCCCTCATTTTTCCTTTTTTGAAATTATTTTGAATTATTTCCCTTTTTATTTTTATTTTTGGGAATGTTGGACCCCTTTTGAGGGTTTTTTTGATATTTTTTGAAGGAAATTTATTTATTTGAGGAGGAAATGTTGAGTTTTAGCTTTTTGGGTGACCATTTTAGGGTTTTTTAAGGTTTTGGAGGCCAAAATGGTAGGAAAAATGGTTAATAGAATTAGGTGACTATGGAGATGAGCTAGTGGACAAATTTTGGGTGTTAACACTTTTGATTAGATTGCACATTGTGTACAATATTTTTTGATAAGAGGGAGTGGAAACCATAGCTTCCTCTGATGCAGAACACTTAACAGATAGCTCTTGAACTTGATTAGCTAAAGCTTCCATAATATATGTGTCAACTGAACCAACAATGCCACCAACATGTGGTCCAGAATTAGGTTTTGCAGGATCAGTATTTGATCGTGGTGCATCAGGAATAATTTCATATAAGATCCCAGAGTGAGAATAAATATAGTCTAGCTGCTAGTCTCTAAGAATGGATTCCTCCTCTATTGTAACCCCTGAAGTAGAAACATTCTTGGAGATGTAAGGTAGAAGTGATTTCAAAAACCACTATAATAAAAAATACAGAGGTATATCAGCCTTAATCATCCTTTTCCTTCTTCTCCACTCCTGAATATGGTCAGAAATGTGAGTGTCCTTATTATGCATAAAGGTAGACAAAAGATCTGTATTGGTATCATACTGAATAGGAAGTTGGAAATGGTTAAGGAAGACTGACACTAAATCATAAAAACAATGGTAAGAAGAAGATGTCAATTCAGTGTAACACTTAACTACTACATTGGTTAAGGTTCTCTGAAAAAGTCTCAACCATATAGAATCATCATTCAACAAGTTGGAGGAATACCACAAATAAAAAGTAGTGACGTGGTCCCTAGGATCTTCACCAATCTTACCTTCAAATTTTGTAATGTTTGAGGGAAATTTAGTTGGAACGGGAGGCCAATTCGAATCATGATGGACTAGATCATTCTTTAGTTTCGAAAGGTCTGGCAAACTCAAAGTTGCCAAAAAAGGTAAACGTGGCCGATACGAAGGAAAATCTATTTGGGGAGATGGGGGAGGAAATTTTCCTGAACCAAAGTTCCCATAAGGTTGTTTGGGGTTTACCCCAACCATCGGCTATGAAGTAAAATCGTTTTGGAATGAGCTCCACCCATATGCAAGTGGATTGACCCCCTACGGTCCACTCCATTGAGATTGAGATTAATTCCCTCCAACTGAAATAAGAGCTGAAGAGAAAGCGGTACTACCTCTTCCACCAAAAAGTGAAAAAGGAGTACTCCCTATAGGTACATTTGATGATTGAACATTAGTTGGTTGAAAAACAAAACATGTAAAGAGATTTTGACTCATGTAAGGTGCAGTAGAGTGAAAAGGCATAGATCCTACAAAAGGAGCAGAAGGAGGAATATGTCCTCCAAACCAAGGGAATCCTAGACAAAGTGGAGCGGAACTACTAGGACCATTCTGGAATTTCTAAAAGAAAGGGGATGCTGTAAAAGGAACACTAAATATCACAGTGAAAGGTACACCAGATGACCTAGTGTTAGATCCGAAGGCTATGGAAGTGGTGGCAACTTGAGTACTAGATGACCCTAAGGATGGTGAACTAAATTTCAAAGATACAACTGGAGCAATAGACGAAAGCATTCGAATAGGTACCTGTATACTAACATGAGGAGGAGAGAACCCTCCAAACATGATAGCAGATGTGGGAGTAAAAAAATTTCCCAATCTTTCCCCTATATTATCCATAATGAAACTAGATGTGATCCTATATGCACTTAATCTAGGTTGACCTTAAAAAAATACCTACACTAACACCAGATCCTAGGTTCTAGTTAAAACTAGGTTAAAAGGTCTTACAAAGCCTTCAACTTGCAAGTCTTCAACCCTTGTTGTGTGTGAAGAAGGTGTAGTGTACTTGATAATATTAGTTGTCCAAGTTAGCTCAAAAGATCCACTTATGTTTATTCTTCATTGCTGAGGTGGCGGTGGATACTCCACAATGAGTGTAGGAAGGTTTTGTATCCTTCTATACCTATGAAGAGGATTATCATCCATAGCTAAAAACTCAAATTAATGAAAACCTAGGGGCAACAAAAAAATAAGTAAAGCAACTAGCACACCACTACAAAAAATCCTAAGTAGTCCAATCCAGTAAAACAGATGACCTTCCAAAGGAATGTCTAATATGGTGAGGGCCCAAAACAAATTAATGAAGGGACGAAGAATAGTTACCCAAGGTCCAAAATACAGATACCTTGGGCCCAAGTGTTTGATTCAACAACCACCTTCATAAACCACTGTAAGGGATTTCCTCCCACATATGTCCTAGGTACAATAGAAATAACCTTCTATCATCACCTATGTATGAGCACTAAAGTTCAAATACTAAGGATACAAACCATGCATAAAGGGTTTGGGGGGACAGTTGCAGGTCGAGTCAATGCGCATGGGAAGGGTAACAAAGCCAGAAATTCAAAATCACCAAAGGTACCGATAAGTCCCCATATGCGCACCAACCCTGGGATATTATCAATTGAATAGAGGAGGGATATCGACTTTACTCAATACTGCATGACTTCGTTCTTAACTCTGTTGTGAGTGGAGCTTCTTGGTTCACCTTCTACAAAATTGGGTTTACCTAGTGATAGGATACTATGTCTTAGTTTAACTACTTTGGACAACTTAATACAACCTAGTCCAAAGTACTAACCTAATATAGTTTATAATCTTCCCTAAAAAGAAAAGTTACCAATAAATTTTAAATTAATTGTTCTTTTTAAGGGTTGTTGTATACTCAGAGGGTAGTGGTAGCGAGACTAGTGATGTTTTGACTCAAATATCGAAACAACATGATAAGTGCATAAATAAACTTGAAAATATGATGCTTTCACTTCCTTTCTCTTTTTTCTTTCAAAACTAAAGAACTAATAATGCAATCCTAATAATGAAAATTTTTCTTTTCTTTTTCAAAAATGTAAGTATGCAAATGCAACTCTACTTTTGAAAATCAAACTAAAATGCTTGCAATGTAAATAACTTGTTTTTCAATTTTCTCTTTTAAGCATGAAAATAAAAAAACTATTTATAAACAAACACATTACACTAAGATGATAAAAAAGTGGATAAAAAGGCCATGCCTAGCCTATAAGATCAGAATCCCAAGTCACTCAAAAGACCGGACAACATACTTGACAAGTCAATTAAAAGAAGAAGATCAAATTCATTACCTTCGAAATAAAATGCTTCGACTAAGGGACTGAAAGACAAGAAATGGATCAAACAAAGAACCTTTCAGGAGTGTAAGCAACCTCTAGATAGTTCAACAACACCAACAGAGGCTAATCAAAGACAATCAATAAAAAAACTCAAGCATGTAGGACTAAGGCAGAAACCCTAAAAAAGATTATAATTCAAAAGAGGTCTAAAGGAGAAATGAAACCATCAACAAAGGCACCAAAAGGTCCACACAGAACCTGTAAAGAGCATTGACTTAAGAAAAAATTCAAAACAAAACCCAAAAATTTAAACCTCAGCAGGAAACTCTTTACCTACAGGATTACCCACGACTATAAGTACAGAAGAAAGTGAGTGAAATGTAGGTGTAAAACCTTCCACTAGCGTGTAATAGGGGAAAACACCACTGTAAGTAAAGAGGACCCGCTAGTATGTCTCAAAATTTTCAAAAAGAGAAGAAGGAACTACTCAACAAAATCAAATTTTGGGTTGAACTCGAGGGTATAGACCCTCTACAGACTCCTCCTAAAACCTATAATCACACTCAAAACTGGAAAAAATTCAAGCAAAAGACCCCAAAGCAATAGGGCTCCCTAACGGAGTCGCCAATTTTGTTGTACGGAAAAAGTTCCTAATGACTGGGGTAAGTAGAGGTCACCAACATAATGTCACAATCAAGCAGAAATCAAGGAAATTGCAGACAAGAGACAATATATTATTTATGAAATAAAAAAGGGTTTTAAAGTTGAGCACTTAGTACCTCATACGAATGAAGGTTGATCCAAGATCTTGAATCCTTAAGCTTTACTCCAAGATCTTCTACAAGGACCTTTAATACAAATATAACCCTCCTCAAAGATTTTGATTACAGATGGATAAATAATCAAATTGAAAGTACATAGACATTAAAGATATTAAACACTTTCAAATATCCAATTTATGCATCAAATTACTAGCAATATGGAAAGGAAATATCTCTTTATTGATTGAAAAACTGGCAACAAATATATTTCACCTTGATCTGCACACGCACCTCTTGAAACTTGATTTGGATTCTTTTGCTCCTCCCTTATACCAAAATTCGTTCAACATAACTTTTCAAGAATGAGTGTTGTTCCTCTCTCATGGCCTTCCCTTTGTATTTATGACAAAGTTGGGAGAATAGTTTCAAGAGAGGATTAGTTAAGATAGATATTGAAGTTAGGAAACCAACTCCAACTACCTATATTTTGAATTTATTTTTTATTTTCGTGATTTTTATGGAACACGTGGGTGAAGAATGCACAACTCTGATGTTAAGTGCGAAAGTGATTGAGGCAACCTATGAGTGTAAATTTTAGGGAAACACACGAGTGGTTAAGGGACCACAGGCGATTAACTCTCTATTTGTTAATATTTCACTAGCGTTTATGTCCTAAAATTAATACACAAAAAAGAGGGAAATTGGAGAAATAGGGAATGACTAGGGCACCTACATCTATAGCAAATCCAAGCTCTTCCATCCATAGTGTCCTTTTGTGTGAGTGGAAATTTAGTGTCGTCACGGACGAAGAAGTGCTAATTTGATGGATAAAAATAAGTTACTATTTTCCATAAGCAAATAGTCATCTCCTATAAATTGTTGGAATCTATTTAATACCGAGAGGAGGGCTAATCAGTATTAGCGCAATTATAAACAATTTTTAAATTCTTTAGGAGATTAATATGAACTTAACTTGATCTGCAATCATGCATCCACCATAAATAAATCATCCATTCATATATGCACCACAACTCATAACACATAACACATAGAATTTTTATGTGGAAACCAAAATGGGAGAAAACCACGAAATGCTCTTTTATAATGAAAATATTACATTCGAGGAAGCACTGACTTCTTGAGTTTACTAGCACCAACTGGAAGGATCCAATGACCCCCTGGAAGCTACAAATCCCTATACTCTCCAGCACCAACTATAAGGACGCTACGAACCCTTCCTCCTTGCCCCATCCTGACACCCAGATATATAAGAATAGGATGTTACTCTGCTAAAATTTTGATACATGCACACTTATGATCTTCTCATGTTCTCTCTACTGTGCACACCTTCTGCATGTAGTATAATTTTTGTCACTATGTTGCATACAATACTTCACTTTAACACTTCACTTCAACTTTAACACATCACTTCAACTGAAGCTGTACTTAATATACTGTGTGCTGCTTCAACTACTACATACTGCGCCAAGAGTGAATATTCCATTCTGCAACTGTGCATCTGCACCTTCAACTGATATTGCGCATCAACTGATAACTTACTTTTCTAATAGTGCACAATAGTATCAGATGGAACTGCACACCTTCTTAGAATTTGTGTCTGTTCTATTTAAGTTCCATAGTCATCACAGAATCTGCAACCTTCTATGCATCATGTGATTTGTCCTTTCAGTTTAATGCACTTGTCTCAGATCATCCTCATCATGATGTGCATACTTGATTTTGCTGCAACTTTGTCTTTGTACATCTGATGGAATTCTTTACTTGACACACTTCAACTTAGTCTTTTTGCATCAGTGAAACTTATTCGCATCGTGCAATACACGATATACTTTAGTTATGTCTCTGCATGGATCTATCTTAGAACATCTGTGACTATCTGCGTGTTTTCTGTGATACTATCATTTGGTCCTCATGCACTTGTGCATCCTTTAAATTTTTCCTTTCTGTCTTTGTGCAATCGTCACAAATAAACAACATCATTCTACGCACCATCAACTATTCCATTCCTCTACTTGTGTGCACTCGGTTCTCTGCTAGATCACGTTGTTTTGGTTCCACAACCCCTTTATGCCCCGAATATAAATCGGTATCTTCCACTTACAAGGTCTTCATACTTGCTATCAAGCTTACTTCAAATCTTCAACTTGCTTTCCTATTTATACATGTCCTGCATGGATTCTATGTCCACAAGTTGGTTGTGGCTTTCCTTCCTCTTTGCTTCACGGTTTATTCTTTTGCCACATGCCATTTTATGCACTGTTGATGTGTCATTTCTTATGGATCTTGCGTATACATGGTCCTCAACTTAGTAGGACTTTAACCCTTGATGTGTGGTATTGCGTTTTAGATGTATCGTTGCCTGTGGAATTTACTCATCTGATAAATTCAACTGCAACACCCTCCTTGGTACTTGTGTACACTTCAACAACTGAAATATTTCTTCGATTGGTGAGGATTGCATGCTTTCAGAACTTGCATAATCATTCAACTACTTCATGTTCCATTCTGCTTGCGCACTCCCGATCCTTTTCCAATCATCGCTTGTGATTTCTTTCGCACTACCAAACCTTGTCCAATCAATTCCTTTTCTTGTTTGCGCCCCAAACCTTGTCCAATCAACGCCTTTTCTTGTTTGCGCATTCTTGAACCTTGTCCAATCAATCCTTGAATTTGTTGCACACTCCAAACCTTTGTCTAGCCAACACTTTAGCTTGTACCTTGAAGGTCTATGACTGGATGGACTTGTGACCTTCTTCATGTACCACATATAGTAATATGTATTTCTTATGTACTTCTTCAAACTGGATATGCATGATGTACTTCTGAACCATACTTCTTCAAACTAGATGCACTTCTGGATAAACTTCTTCATACTCGCATCCATATACTTTTTTCAGACTAGAACAAAAATATACTTCTTCAAACTTCCATAGGAATTTTGAATCATCTTTGACATCAGTTGACATCAATGGAAACCAAAGTTCAATAATCTCCCCCTTTGACATTGATTTCAACACCTTTTGAAGCTATACATAATCATCTCTTGAAGATTGTGTGCTTCATATTTTCTTGTTGTAGTACACCCCCTAAACGTATGCTCCCCCTGTGTTATTTGCTAGTTTGATATTTTCACTTCTACGCATTCTATTTTCAATGCTTATTCTTCTTTATGGTACTTCTTCTTAGACCGCATGCTCCATGATCATTCTCATTGTGTTGTTGCATGCTCTATGATGTTCTTTAATGATCAACTTTTCTACTACAAACTTCAGCTTCATGTTCTTTCTCAATTTCAGTGTTATTTCTTCCTAATCAGCTTCATGCTCTAATTTCTCCTCATGATTTTTCTCCCCTTTTGAAATTAGTGGCAAAGAGGTTCCAAAACTTGAGCAATTTTAGGTTTTTCTTTATTCTATTTTACACAGGTCTCCATTCACTACTCACAGGGATAACGCCCTTTATCTTCATGCTTCATCCTTTTGTTGAATTATCTGTAGTGATATTCTTGCAATATGTACACTGTTTTCATAATCATCTCTAATGCACTCCCCCTCTATAGTAAGTTCCAAAAATCATTCAAAAGAAATGGTAGCGTAGGCAATACACTGTTAACCAATGCTATAGCGCAGGTTACATAAACAATGCCCTCGCTACACTTGCGTGGATTTTCCTTCGATAGCCACACTACTGTCAAAATGGAGGGACCACTAACTCCCAACAGCACATTGAAGTCTCAGTCGTCTCCAAGGGTCTGAATTCGTCTCCTCACACACTTGGTGGCATTAATTAGCCCCCCTTGTGTACCTTGGAATTAATTCATGGAGAAGATGAGTTCACATTTGGATCTATTTGTTTGTTGGTCACCTCTTGGTCTATAAAAGGAATCCATTGGCATGCATTTGATAGAGAGAAATCAAGAGCAAGGCTGTGTTGTTGGATTTGAGTTGGATATTCCTCATAGACCACCATTTCCTATCATTGTGAGCATTCCCAAGCTCCCTTGCCAGCTTCCTTTAAGGGGAAAGTGTTTCTCTCCATTGTTCGACCATCTACTTAGCATTTATTTTGGACAAGAAGGGCCTCCCTAAGGGATATTGTTGGCTTCCCTTGAAGCACATACCTCCTAGGTGTTGTACAACTATACCATTGGGAAATACAAAAGTGGTTTAGCATATCTTGGATTTTAGTTGTTCATTTTCCATAGTTTGATAGTGAATGAGGAGGGATCCACAATTGAGATTGTTTGATGACAGTTTCAAACCCTAAAGCAGGTCCATTTTCAGGAGAAGAGCTTCTTTGAAGGCTTTCAAAACCGTCAGCAAACAATCTCAACCACATATTCCTCGTCATTCAATATCTTGGATTGTTATTGGAATTGCATTCCCCCCCCCATCTCTTTTATTTTTTTATTTTCCATATTTATTTTTTTACATGTGAACTATACTAACAATATCTTGCAAGATCACTTGGAGGAATACCAAACACAACCACCACAAAGGATCCAAGGACTGAGGCCTTGCTGCAACCTAAAATGCTTATCTCCTTACCAAGTGGAAGAGTGCACTTGTGCAATTTTTTCCGCAACAGTTCTAATGGAGACCATACTTATTTTTGTTCATTTCTCACTAAACTAGGTTATTTTATGCTAAGTAATTAATTCTGGGTATTTGTCACTGGTAGGAGATCAGGTATTCCACCTCTTGCTTCTAGAATTCAACCCCAATTTAGTTTTACATGGTAGTGCGAATCCTGGCCTCTCAGCTGCGCTACCATCACATAAATGACACTGACAGTCGCATGGTCAGGCGTGGGTAATCAGTTCAAGACCCCCGCTACCCCATTAAGGTGATCCACGTGACTGGTTAATGTACCACCTACGCTGTTCAACGCAATTGTTTTGAATTTACCCGCACAACAGAGTATGATTTAGTCGTGATACCCTTGTTTATTTTCTTTTTATCTGCATAGTTTAATCTGGCAGTCAAAATACTGCTTACTAGTGAACTTAAATTAATGCTAATTCTCATAATTACTTAACTTTTTAGTAATTATTTCACCTAGACCAATATTAGGAAGTAAAGAGTTCATATCTGTTGAAACTTACCTAGGTAAACAAATTTGAGGCTTTCAACGGGCCCCATTGTTGTCACTAGTATTCAAGACCATTTCTTGTTTCTGCACAATTGACATGTTTTTAGTATCAATGGTAGTGTAGAATACACTTTTTGCACACAAGAAAGGACCTAAAGACTCCTGTCTCCCGAAGTATGCTCTTCACCTAACACTTCATGTGATCTTGGTGAATTGGAAAAGAGTGAGAAGTGTGAAATACCTCCATTGCACACTTGTCTATTAGTTAGCATTCTTGATTTTGCAAAGCACCATGAGCATCTATTAGAGTGAAAAGTACGTATTAATTGATATAATCTTCTAATTAATTTGTCGATAATCATTTTTCTTTCATCACATGTGTTTGCATCATTAGCACACACTAAGAGACCTAAAGACTCTCCCAATCCTAGTATTATATTCACCTCGCACTTCATGTGTTGGTGAATCAGAAATGTAGGGATTGTGAAATACCTCTCTTACACTGCATAAGTTAATATCAAACCCCTTAAAATCAACATTTTAATTGTCTAAACCAACTAAAATCCTCCACAAGAGGTCACAAAAAAATATTTTAGTTAGGTAGGATTGATTGGGATAGGAATCCAATAATTCCCACCAATCTAGTTTTATTAGAAAACTTTTGAAACATAGCATTGTTGTCTTATAGGGTACTTACAAAATCCTACTATAAGCAAGTGTTAAAATAAAACCTAGATCAGAAGTGTGTCATGACCAAGGAGGTGAAAGTCGAGGTATAGCTTTCATTCTCTCCCATACAAGCCACTCAGCTTGTTGTAGGGAGACAACACTATACTATGCAGGTCGAACCATTGATCCACACTTGAAGCAAGGTATCTTAGTGGCCCAACTTAGGATATCACTAAGGAGCAATTATGAGTGCAATTGACTCCCAAAGTTATCTATTTCCTTTGGGAGGTGTTTCCAAGTCTTCTTGATTGGAACATTGACCTCATTTCCAGTAGAACTAGCTTTGTGTTACCTCCAGTAGTCAATTGGTGCGTGGATACCATTATCACCATCAATTGTGCTTTTGGGAGGCCCAGTTACATTTGAGGGGAAGGACGTTAAGGTTTTTTACATAATTACATTTATTTTCTTTTTAAAATACAAGTTCATTAAATCGTAATTAAAAAGAACCTACATGTGGGAACTCTTGCACTAAAACGAACTTTGCACATATCACTCACTTCTTGCATCATATTTGCATCTATTGTGGTTGGGATAATTTTTCATTTGTTCAATTGTGTTTAAATTCCACTATCACTCTCATTTGACACAATGCCTTCATCACTAAGGAACAAAACAACATCTTAAGATAGTCTCGTAGACTGCAAGGCCTGTCCCCTCTGTCGAGGGGTGTTTTTACACCTCCCCCCTGTGGTACACACGAAAGGTACTACATCTGAGGCCACTCCCAAGCCAGATTGATAGGATCATCTAGTCGAGGCCAAGCCTTGATAGGTGGAGTTTCTCCTCTCGGATAAACTATTAATTACACCACTTATTCCCCCATCGGAAGAGGTACCCCAATGGATTCTCCTCTTGGATATCCCTCGATTACCTTTGACCCATCCTCTATCATAGGAGGTCAACCATTCTTCACAACACCACATGGGTCTCTCCCTCGTGGAAATCACATCCCACGCACAATGGCAAGACTAATGATCCCTACCTAAGACCATTTATGGCTAGTTTAAATCTACCTGATTTGGCCAAATTGACCAATGATCCCATTTCTCATGATCCGACATGGCCGGCTATGCCAGATAATATTTCCTACGACATTCCCAAATTCGAAGGAAAGCAGCGAGACGATCCTGCAAACCACATCATGTCTTTCCACTTATGGTGTTTGTAACACCCTAATTACTAATTACCGAGTATAACTATGATTGATAGTGCTATACATCTTCCTTACTAACAATTTTCTTAAATATGAAAGGAAACATTCAATTTAACAACCATAACAAACTAATCAAAATACAAGTATTTTTCAAGACTGGATATTCACAAACATAGTTACAAGAGACCCAAAATTTCTACATTTTTCATTATTCCAATTAATAAATAACGAGAAGGGAAATTAGTGGTACATACCTAAACTCGTAAGTTAAACTTATAGATATACATTTGAAGTCGAGAAGAATCCCATCAACTCAACAATAGCTCCTCATGAAACCACATGTAGGAAATCGATCTCCTCCCAACCAACTCCTCAATCAAAGACTGAGAGCCCCCGAGTCCTCACTCGACAATATCAATCCAGCCAACCACATCCACATCAACATGACACACACACAGAATCCACTCTCCATCTCCTCCTTCTCCCATTCCCCAAGACTCCCCCCAACAGAAAATAGAAATAAGAAATCCCTACCCCTTCTCTTTCCTCATATTTAAGCTTTTTGAAGCTTCCCCAAGGGTGGACACATGCCCACTTGCAAAATTTTCCCATGCAAAATTCCATAAAATAGATAAATAGCTCATAATTATGTATTTTATTATTTTCATTTTTAACCCCTTATTTAACCCAAAACATGATTTATTATGTTAATTTTCCTAATAATATTTTTTTTTGTGAATCCCTTACTTTTGTAATATTATTAATATATCCTACAAAGTCTATTACTATTAAGGAGGGATAGGACCTACTTGTGTGGCCATCACAAGCATGTCCTATGCCTTCACTATAACCTTGTCATGCCCCATAGAACTAATGCAATAAGTGACAGAGGTCATTACATGCTCCCCCTCTTCAAGGGGCTTTGTCCCAAATGTATTGTTATAATATCCCTAACTATAACATTTTCCCTTCCTCCCTTACACACCCTCTCCTGAAATCATACCATCATATCAACCTCCGAACACCCCCAATACTCCAAATGGTCACTCTCGCCATGGAACGACCCTCTTCTGCAATTAGTATAAGGGTCACCCATTGTGGTGTGACCATAGAAGGCATCAAAAGTCTCATCATAGATACAAGAAGTTGCAAGCATGCTCCTTGCTCTTTTCTGACTTCTGGCATCATGAGAAGGCTTAAGGCCTTCCGGTCTTCATTGGTATATATACCCGAAGACCTCATCTAGATCCATTAGGAATTTGGTCCTGTACGTTAACCTACGTACACCAGGCATATCAAAAGGTTGGCCCAAACTTCCTCCACAACTCCATAATGGGAAATCAACCCCAGACATCGAAAGTCCTCCATATACCTCCCCTTGCTTATATACCTCAAACTGTGGACTTTCAAAAAATATATAAAGGAAATGAACTACTCGCAAGGTATTTCCGAGTGATTTGGTTTCCCATCCCATAAATCCCTTATGTTTATGGGTTCCCATGATATCATGGCTTCTATTGATATCATGGCTTCTAGGATGGAATGATACTTACCATAAGGCCTTTGATTCTCACCATCTAAACTGTTCTGAAGAACTGATTGCATTAGTACCTTTTCAACTTTGTGGCGTAGTTTACAATTAACGTCAATAGAGTTTGAAGCAGGATTTGATGTAAGATCATTTTCATTCCCGCACAACCAAACCATTTTCCAAAAATTATATCAAAGAAAAAAAAACTATTGATTCGGGTCTATTTAGCCTATTCAAGAATATAGACAGTCACTAATGCAAAATTTATCCATTCATTCCCCACCCAGATAGAGATATCCACAAATCTGTGCAGAGTGACTATTACAGAAAGGAGATATTCCTAGACTTTATAATTTGTGTCAGACCTATTCATCTCTCTAGTAATGTGAAAAAATTGCATCCTTGTCAATAATGAAAAATATATCTAGAGGATAAAATAAAAGGGACAATGTATGGATGTACAATGTCAAGAAAGACTTACATTTATTATATGCCTCTTTAGATAAGCTCACACGTCCATCAATCTTCAGTGGCCATATTTACTACATAAAATCATCATCTATTTATATGATAATTGGTTACATAACATAATCCTTTTGAAATACATGTCCAAGAATTGTATGAGTTACGTGAGACTGTAAGGGCCTGAACCCAACCTTTTTCCAACTCTTATGCATTCTTCAATCCAAACATGACTAACAATACATATATGAATTGACTGAACCAACTTTTGTTCCAGTTCACTTAAATTGCAATAAAACATGATGCCAATTAGTCCTCCGAGAGTCCAAGGCCTATAAAGAATGCTCCAAAGACTTCTCACCTGGAACCAACAAGAGGCACGCCCATGCTTATGTTTGAATGACTTATAGTTATCCATGGTCGTCAATAAAAATATCTTTCGTAAGATCCAGTTTTCATTTTACTGTCTTCCAATAGGTAACCTTGCTTTCTAAATAAGGCACATTATTGTCATTAACCTCTGCCATCAAGAAAAAATCAATATTGATTGAATGAATTAGTAAATACCATTTCAAATACAAATTCTTTAAGATGAAGACCACATAATGGATCTAACATGCCGAAAATCTGAAATATGTTCAATTTACAAAAATGCATTCCCAGGATCTTCAAAAACATAATGCAAAAATAAAGAAAGAAAAAACAAGAATGCCTAGAATAACATTTTAGGGTATAGATAATTCAAACCATGGTTGAGAAACATAGAAGGAAAAAACAAAAGGAGACATCCTCTTTTAGCAGTAATGTTTTTTATCATGGACCGTGTGATCGAGACAATCAGTGTGATAGATTACTCTGACAATCAACTATGGTTACAAAAATCTTGCGCACAGTCACAAACCAAAAACATTGATACTCCATTAGTATTTTGTAATTCGTTAATTTATATTGACAGACCATGCATATTTTAATTTTTTTCCTTCTTGTTTCAAGTGTTTTCATTTTTTTTGTAGGCTTCAATACAAAATGGGCAGGCACAACATATGGCGAAGTATCATGTGCCTAGAGTTGCAAGATCCCAAAGACATGGCCATGTTTTCCAGTAACAATATTAACTGGTCTGAAATACATCAAAGGAATGGAACCATTGATCGGGTTTCCAAAATCCCATTATATAGATTTCTAGATTATTAAAGGATAGAAAATGAATCTGGTTGAATTTGGTTGCTCCTTGTACTTTCTACCGTAGCCAAAACAAATCCCTAGGAAAGAGGGATACTGCAGCCTTGAGATGTGAAGTGTAAGTATTTCCAAACTTCATTGTTTGGATGTTAGTGATCATAGTATATTTATCAATTGTCATATGCATTAACATTTCATAACCTTTTTATGCAGGTATTATTGTTCGTATGGCCCAAAAGATAAAAGGGGAGAGAAACCACCTAAACAAAGGGTCAATTCATTCGTGAAAAAAAAGGGGCTTCCAGTGCCATTTTATTGTTAAGGTCATGGTTAAAGATCCTGAGGTGGCAATAATAACTTATAACATGTATGACCATGAAGACATGAGAGGATGGCCTTGTCATGGAATGAATGACACTTCGGGTGAGACTATACCCATGCATAAGATGAGGATTTCAAGGGACATAGTTTCTTATGTAGAAAGTTGTTTTCTTGGGATGTGCCAGTTGATTCGGTGTGTAAATGCACATTGAGAAACATGTTAACATGGATGCAGCATATGAAGATAGATATTTCTTCATGCAAAGGAAATACGTCATGAACCTCTACAGTTTTTTGGCTAAGGGAAAGTATCAGCTGCACCAAAAAGACGAGATGAGTGTGAATCTTTGGTACCAAAAACATAAAGACAATATTTTTTTCTAACAAAATCCCAATGGTGGAGTCATCTCATTTATAATCGGAATTCAAACAAAGTGGATGCTAGATACAATGGTGAATCTATCCCATAATAGCATAATAGCAATGGATTTAACCTTCAGTACGAATAAATATGGGGTAAGAATGATGTCAATCATTTATTTAGCATGATCATTTCGATTGTATCCATTCAATGATATTGATAACTTATATTTGATTGCAATATGTTATGTGGATATGGCAGTATCAACTATACAGACTTGTCGCATTCAATCAACAACAAAGTGGGGTGCCCGTCGCATGGGTTGTAGCATCTAGGAATACAACAAAAGATATTGCAGCATGGTTGGATCGGCTCATGCATAGGTGTTACCAAGCTCGTCCAGATTGGAAAGTCAATGCATTCATGGTTGATGATGCATTGATTGAAATAAAAACCTTGAGGTAATTTCAATGTTGTTATTTTGCAATGTAACTTGTATTTATTTTATGAATGTCACATTTTAACATGTTACACATGGCAAGAGGATCACATGTTGCAAAGTTATCTTATGTGTTTGGCATGTATGAAGGGCATGGTAAAAAAACGTGAATCGATTGGCCACTAGTCTATAAGAGCGAGTGAAATGTATAAAGCATTGAGCCATATCATGAAATATTGTTCCAATGACGATGTCAATGATGAAATTCAAGGATTTTTCAGCAAATATGTAGATGAGAAAAAGTTCTTGGACTATTTCCTTAAGAATTGGGTTTCGAGTGATAAAATTTGTAAGTGTACATACTCTTGCTTGTATATTTTGTTTTTGCATATCATAAAGATGGGATATAATAACTAAGTTAGTCATTTACTTGCAGGGATGTGGGTAAAAGGTTGCCGAGCCATATCATGAAATATTGTTCCAATGACGATGTCAATGATGAAATTCAAGGATTTTTCAGCAAATATGTAGATGAGAAAAAGTTCTTGGACTATTTCCTTAAGAATTGGGTTTCGGGTGATAAAATTTGTAAGTGTACATACTCTCGCTTGTATATTTTGTTTTTGCATATCATAAAGATGGGATATAATAACTAAGTTAGTCATTTACTTGAAGGGATGTGGGTAAAAGGTTCCCGATATTTTCCACACGCAAACCAAGAGACAAACAATGCAGTGGAGTCATACCACTGCTTCTTGAAGACAAAGTTTATTTCTGATAGAAGGAAGAAGTGTTCCCATAGAATGGTGTAATGTCCCTAAAAACAGTAAAAATTTAAAATTTTTCACTTACTGCTAACATTGTCTAAACCAGTAAACATATAACAAATTAATTTCAATACTGGGGATTCATATCAATCTTGTTGAAGAGATGAGGAACTATGTTTTATGAAAGTTGTTTTTCTTATGATTCCCCTTTTGAGTTGAATGGATGTGGTTGTCTTCTATCGTATGTTTTCTGCGGAAGCAATGAAGTAATGTTGTGTGAATCTTAGGGCAATAACATCTATGGTCTGGATGACCATTTTAATACTTGTGAAAACATTAATGTTTTCTTTTAATTACTTTGTTTTTATAACTTAAATGTATGCTTGGTTTCACTTAAATGTTTGGATATGTTTATATCATTAATTCAGGCCTGATGGACTTTTATGAGAAGAGTTTGAATACTTTTAAAGTTTTTGGGTTGGTAGTCATGCTACCGGTGGAGTTTTCAAGAGGTAAGGGATGTGCATTTGAATTACCCTGGGTTTACTTAGAAATCTTTGCTAAAGCACTATTTGAACAAATGTCTTGCAGGTATAAAAAAAAAAAGAACCTTCACTAACTTACCTAGTGCTACTACCTAACAAGACCCTAACCCTATGTATGAAGTGGTTTCAAGGAGTACCTTTTGAACTAAAGCCATGTGATGGGGGTTTTGAACCAACATGAACCTAACTATAGATTTTGAGTATTGTATTGAAGCGCTAATGGTGTTTCGTTGTATCCTTGAATGATACACATGCGAACTTCACGTGGCCGCCTTGCCAGCTGGGAGGAGGGTTTATGCATTTGGCCTAAATGACTATTGTGGTCATTTTGTGGTTTTGGCTTCGGTGGTAAGTTCATGTTGCATCTGGTTTTGACTATGCTCTGACCTGAGCTAGCTCATGGTCAGTGCAGTCGCAACTACTAAGCATGGAGATGGAGGTGCTATGATTTAAATAACAGGTGAACTTCTTCCTAAAATTAATGTGTCCTCCAATATGTTCTCTGCAGATGATTTTGTCTTTAATTAACTCGTGGCTTTTTATGGTTTTAATGATAGGGTTGCAGGTATGGGTGTCCCCTACATTGGGTTTTAACAAGTGACAAGGAAGGCTTAGTTTTTGGCATAACTATGGTAAGCTCGAGTTATCTCAATACTCGTTTCTTAGTGTCACAGCTAAGGTTGAAAGCTCTGTAGCTTTGAGCTCTCAAATTGTAATCTTAAATGTGCCTTTCGGGCTCTCAGTATCTAGTTTCAAATTTATCTTGGGTCGTATCTTAGTCTGGTCAGCAAATGCAAGGAAATAAACTATGGCAAAGTTGATTTGGACTTTCCCTGGATGATGAACCTGCTGGTCAATATCTAAGATGGTTTCAGTTTGGCACATGAAGGGATAAACCCTCGAGGGTTTTATTTTTGCTACCGTAGAAGGATTGAATGTATGGCTCTGTAAAAAGCTTTAAATTTTTTATAAGAAAATTCACACAACGTTTTTGGGTTTGAATGAGATGTTGGTATTTGGATTTGTTATTTGTATTTCTTAACTCAGTATGCCCTTCTAGATAAAAGAAATGAGATTTCTAGGAGAATGCTCTTCGTTGATTTTAGATACTTCTGTGATTTCTATTATTTTGCTCTCTGGTTTTATGCGTAGGGTTTTAATTTATCCTGTGTGGATGTAATCATTTACCTTGCAGAAGGATAGACGCCATTAGTCTTGGAATGTTCTTTTGGTATTTTTCTAAAGTGTAATGGCTCTGCGTTTTTAGCTTCGACGTGATAAAATTCCTATGGACAGATAGATGAGAACGATGCTGAGAGGGTACCTCTGTTTGATGCATGCGTTGGGTCCTTGGATGACCTCTGTCCAATTGATGGTTTTAATCCCTTGTAGCTTTCGTGGGTTGATGTTTATTTTAATGGATGAAAGTTTATTAAATGAGAAGATGGGTTTCACGTTTTGATTTCTTTATGTTGTAATGTTGGGTTTTGTCCAAGTTGAATATTTGATTCTTGATAAAGAGGAAAATACTGAAAAACCCTAAGTAGAAAAATCGTGCTGGTAATTGTTTGCCTGGAAGTTGTATGTTTAGTAGGTGATCCTATGCTGCATTGATTTTTAATTATACCAACAATCTTGAGTGTTATATGTTGGTGGGTAGTTTCGGAAGCTTGACCTGCATTTCTTTTCCTTTTGAATTTAAAAGAAATAAATGAGAATGTTGAGTTTAACTATGTTGGTGTATGAAGATTCTCGCGGATTCTATAAATGTAGGTTTAACTTTTGATAGTTTTGTATGTTTGAAAAAATAGAAGAACGAACCCTAACTTTCTCATGCTTTAAATAATCATTAAATGTGTAGTGTAAAAGATTTGGAAAGAAATACGATAAGGTACTAGAATTTTTATCTATGTAGGTATCTAGCACAGGCTGGCGAATGCTAGCCCTACTAGATCCTTTTAACCTTTAGAGCATATTTTTAGTTCAAACAAAATTAATAGATGGATTTTAAACTAGAGTTTGAACCCTGGAAAGCCCATGCCATTTGGCCCTTCCTTCATAAAAAGGAAATCAAGATTTAATTTACAGTAAGCATAAGTGAAGTATAGTAATCCCTAATATTAATATCTAAACCTTAATTGAACTGTATGGAAAAATTGTAGTTTGTACCTGATTCTTGTAGCTTTCCCTCCCCTTTCAGAACCTGCACACTCAAACACTGGTTAATGGAAAATTTATGTATTGACTTGGCTGACCTATAGGATGATCTTTAACTGAATAACCTCGGGAATACCATGTTCCTCCCAACCATGATCCTTAGACCATTCCTGGTTCTAACTGGATCCCCCCGATCTGGTTCCAACATGCAATAAGAGAAGTAGAGGACCTAGGATAGGCTACCGATCAGATCTGGGAAAATAGTAAGCTTCTTTAGTTTTCTAGAACAATTCTCTTATATTACCATAAGAGAATGATAGTAGGAAAAGATGATCCCTCTGTTGGGATCTTCCCTTCTTTATATAGGTGAGTTTGTTTGGAAAATAGCCATTGAGTTTAAATAATAATATTTTAGTTTTTAATTTAAATTGAATTATAATATTTATAAAAGGTATTTTACTACTTATTCATTCCTGGTTTATCTAGGACTTTATTTTGTTACAATTAGATGTATCTTTAAGTTAGATCACAATCTTTTCTTTAAGTATAATAATAATAATAATAATAATAATAATAATAATAATAATAATAATAATAATAATACCAATAGTAATAATACATAAGAAATATCCTATGCATTTTTTATGCATGCTATTTACATAAATAAGCTTTTCTTTTATAAATAATCAATGTGATTATTCAATAATTAAATATGATAACTCTTGATTTAATTATGTACATATCATAATAATTCTTTGATAAATATTAACACAAGGTCCAACTCTTTAGACAAGGTCTTTTGGTAATCTTGGATAGTTGGCTAGGTTAGGTGCCTCTAGGTCCCTCTTGCATGTTGGATTCCCTCGTTTAACATGGTAGTTCCCGCAGTCCTTGATGAGAGATAGAAAAATGATTCATTTAACCAATTTAAATAAATGTGATGAATAAAAGTGCTATTCAAAGTCTTCTCGACTCAACACTTTTAATATCAAGTAACCCCGAGTGCTCTTCAAATCTTTGGATCAACACTCTCACATGGGCGTTACGCTAGTGCAATTCCAGAGCATCCCGCTCAACACTAGTACTAGAATGTGGTTGTGAAGAACATCTAGAATGTACAAATGGCCTCGGATATGGTATTTATTATCAAGCTTGGAGTGCTCCACGGCTTATGCTAAACACTCTATGTACATCGGGGCTTATGCCCAGTACATAATAAAATCCTCTAGGTACATCGGGGCTTATGCACAGTACATAGGTCATCCATGTGTTCCAGATTCCATGCTCAACACATCATACATGTCAATCATGTAAACCATAACTATGCAAAGTATGTAACAAAAGATCATCTCAGTATATTAGGGTTTGTACCCAATCTCATAATAATACATAAATCAATACATTGGGGCTTTCCTCCCAGTATATAACAATAGTCTACATTAGTCAGGGTCCACGCCCAAATATGTATATCTATAAAAGAAATGAATCATGTGCACTGGGGCTTACACCCAATATAACAGAATAAATCATATGTGTTGGGGCTTAAGCCCAATATATAACATTAAAAATAGTCAGTCAAAATTCAGGATATTACAAATGGATTGGTTGTTGTATGTACTACTAATAAATGTTGAACCATTTTATCGATTCAAATAAATTTTGAAAAAGGAAGGCTATTTCGACAACTATAAGAAACAGAAGCAAATTCAATCATCAACTGAAAGAGATGAAATTATTCCAGATAGTGATTTTTTCCCTCATGACAACATATCTCGTGCTTATCGGGTGATGAGTCAAACCACTCTCGACAAGCGGTACCTTGTCACTTGGTATTGCCCAAATTTTATGGCGTGCAATTTCCCATGGTCTATCCATGGAAACATTTGCAAAAACGCTATAAAGGTTGACTAGTTGTATTTCTCCTCAAGGGATTCAAGTATGTTGTTGGATAATGATGCAACACCTTCTGCATGCAATGCTCCTCCTGAGATAGGTATAGATGAACCAAGCCATGATGTGTATGTCGAGAATACTATTATGGCTACTGACAATATTGATAATGATGTTGATGCACTCCAATTAGCTAGAGAGGAGTTTTTTGGTTATTTTGAGTTGATTTAAAACAATCCTCCTCTCAGTTTGAGCAAAACTGAACAAATGATTGGCCTTGCTAAAAAAATGTTGGATGGAGCCAACAATATTTCCATTTTGGATTATGACTTCACCCTTGGATTGGGTGCATATGAGTCCTCTTTGAAGAGGAAGAAGAGCTTTCTTATCCCTAAAATGAAACACGAAAGAAGAAAACAAAATAGTGGCTCGGATATCGATCTAAATGTTCATCCATCATAGTATGAACCATATTGGTTTCAGTACCTCAATAAGCAGGGGCGTCCTCAATCCAAAAATGCATCTTCTATTTCCCTAGGTGAGTCTCATAGAATAAAACAATGCATGTGCTTAAAATAGTGTATTTAGATGGCCTATTTTTTTTAACTTACGGTGTAAGAATGCTTACAGAGGTACAACAATCCACTTCTACGGATCAGTCATTCGAAGAACTTGGAGGGATGCAACATAATTTTGTTTTTCATATCCATTTAGGTACCCTTGATAGTACTCTTCGGTACTATCTGTATTGATGTTTCTCCTACATCCTTGCTGATGTTTTTTCTAACTTATGGTGTAAGCATGTTTACAAAGGTACAAAAATCCACTTCTACGGATTAGTCATTCCAAGGACTTGGAGGGATGAAACATAATTCTGGTTTGCATATCAATTTAGGTACCCTCGATAGTACTCTTCGGTACAATCCCTATTGATGTTTCTCTTGCTTCTTTATTTCTTTTTTTTAAACTTACGGTGTATGAATGTTTACAACTATACAACAATCCACTTATATGGATCAGTCGTTCCAAGGACTTGCCTGGATGCAACATCATTTTGGTTTCCCCATTAATTCAGGTACCCTTGATAGTACTCTTCAATACAATCCTCGTTGTTGTGTCTCTAGGTAATTTATTTGTGTTTTTTTAACTTACAGTGTATGAATGTTTACAGAGGTGCAACAATCCACTTCTATAGATAAATCGTTCTAAGGACTTGCTTGGATGCTACATTAGTTTGCTTTCCCCATCAATTCAGGTATCCTTGATAGTACTCGTCGATACAATCCCCATTGATGTTTCTCTAGGTTCTTTGTTTGTGTTTTTTTAACTTACAGTGTATGAATATTTACAGAGGTACAACAATCCTCTTCTACAGATCAGTCATTCCAAGGACTTGCCTGGATGCAGCATCATTCTGGTTTTCCCATCAATTCAAGTACCCTTGATAGAACTCTTTGATATAATCCCTATTGATGTTTCTCTTGGTTCTTTATTTATGTTTTTTTAAGTTACTGTGTATGAATGTTTATAGAGGTACAACATTCCACTTCTATGGATTAGTCGTTCCAAGGACTTGCCTTGATGCAGCATCCTTTTGGTTTCCCCATCAATTCAGGTACCCTTGATATTACTCTTCAATACAATCCTTTTTAATGTTTCTCTAGGTTCTTTATTTGTGTTTTTTTAACTTACAGTGCATGAATGTTTACATAGGTACACAAATCCACTTCTATGGATCAGTCGTTCCAAGGACTTTCCCAGATGAAGCATCAATCTTGTTTACCCATCAATTCAGGTAGTCACTTGATAGTACTCTTCGATACAAACCGTATTGATGTTTCTCTAGGTTCCTTATTTGTGTTTTTTTAACTTATAGTGTATGAATGTTTACAAGTAACTTATAAAGTATGCCATGCTACAACAATTTGTTTACAAGTATGCCATGCTGCAACAATTTGTATGAAACTGCAAATATGAGTTCCCTTGGCATTTTCTGATTTCAAAATAGTTTGGTTTACCTTGGAATTTTCTTGCATATTGTGAGTATTTTGATCACAGAAGATCTAGGAGCTATGGAGAACCTCACAAAATCGAATTAATTTGCAAAAACAATGGAAAAACTTGAAAAAGATGATAATATTATACACAATGTATGCCGAATATCTTGATTAACTGACTGTCTAACATGTGAAAATGTTAGTAACAGGTTTTTATTACATCCATGAGAAATTCGAGAGCATTAGGTGGCTCAAGCTGAGTGTACAAGTCAACAATGCCAAATTGGCCTCAATCCCCCCTAGGTGGGTCCAACTCAATCCCAATCACCCCAAACAGTCACGAATTCTGGTGTGGAGGTGGCTGAAGCATGCTGGGTCATAAATGAGCTCAAGGAAGGCGTGGGTGAGCAAGTAGAGGAGTTTGGGGGGCCCAAGGGAGCATTAAATGCTCCAAATCTAGCCAAAAATGGGCAAAATCCACCCTAGCGCCCTTGGTCAACTGAAATTCCCCAAAACAAGGAGAGAGGGCGCACCAGCAATTAATGAGGGCGCACTTGTGGACAAAACAGCAGGCTGGGTGAACTGGTTTGGTTGGAAGTGGGTGTGAACACTCTCAAAAGTGGGTTTTTGACCAACTGTAGTCACCTAGTCCAAACTATGGTTTAATTAAGCACATGATCAATAAAAATTTATGGATTATGGTACTAAGTGTGGATTACAGTTCTAAGACCCCCCCTTAACCATAACTTAGTACATCTCATGAAAGATAAGTGGGAGGCCTTGGCAACAAAGGCTCAAGTCACCTCATTACAAACAGAAATTTTATTTGTCCATATGAACCGAGGAAAAGAAGTAAAACCTCATGGGATAAAAACTTCCCTCTAAAATGGACATGGGGCTGAACCTGCAATTAAATTTCAGCAATCACCATCCATCACTCACTCCAAGCAAAGCTCTCAAGTGAGTGAAGGTCTTCTCAGTAAAGCACTTGGTGAAAATATCTGCAGTTTGCTCGGTGGATGGGCAATACTGTAGTGAAATCACCCTGTCATGCACCAAGCCCCGAATGTAATGCATGTGGATCTAAATGTGCTTTGTTCTTTGCCTCTGTACTGGATTAGTATATATCTTGATGGCACTTTGATTATCCACCCAAATATTGGTTGGAGAATCAATAGCAACACCAAACTCCCGAAGAATGCCTTGCAACCAAACACACTGTGTGGCTGCGTTCACTGCTGCCCTGTACTCGGCCTCTGCTGATGAAAGAGAAATTGTATGTTGTTTCTTACTTGACCAGCAAATGGGACCTTCAGCAAACATAAACACAAAACCTGAAGTGGACTTTCTATCGATGGGATCTCCCGCCCAATCGGAATCAGAAAATCCAGCTAGTTGAAGTGAAGAACCAGCTGCATAGTGTACCCCAAAGTTCTTTGTTCCTTGGACATAATGAAGGATCCTTTTGGCTGCCTTCCAATGGATCTCATGTGGCTGCTGCATATACCTTGCTACAGCACTTACAGCATAAGACAAATCAGGTCTTGTATGTTTAAGGTACAACAAACTTCCAACTAGCTGCTTGTAGAGAGTGCAATCCACCAATGGGGAGTCTTCAAATTCACCTAGTTTTATGCCTGAAAGGAATGGGCACTTGGCTGCCTTACATTCAGCCATTTTAAACTTGAATAACAGGTATGAATCATACTTAGGTTGACTCAGCAATATACCTCTCTCAGATTGCTCAATTTCCAAACCCAAAAATTGCCTTAGCAATCCTAGGTCGCTCATGGCAAATTCACTGTGCAAAGAAGCTTTAATTGAGCCAATTTGTTTGGTGCAGCTCCCTGTAATTAAGAGATCATCAACATACAGTACAATGACCTGCAAATTATCATCACAATGCTGCAAATAAACATTTGGATCAGACTTGCATCGACAGAAACCAATTGAGAGCAAAAAAGCATCCATTTTGGCATACCAAGCCCTGGGGGCTTGCTTGAGTCCATAGAGTGACTTCTTCAACCTGCATACAAGTGTGGGATCCTCTTGGAATCCTTCAGGTTTCTGCATATATATCTCTTCCTGTAGCTCACCATGCAAGAATGCACTTTTGACATCCATGTGGTGAACTTCCCAACCTTTACTAGCTGCCATGGCTAGAGCTAGTCTAATTGAGTCCATCTTTGCAACCGGTGCAAAGGTCTCTGTATAATCCACACCATGGATTTGTGAGTAGCCCTTAGCCACTAACCTAGCCTTATACTTCAGATCAGAACCATCAGCAACAGGTTTGGTTCGAAAAATCCACTTACATTGCACAAGTTTCCTCTTGGGAGGAAGAGGCACCAAATCCCATGTTTTGTTCTCTTGGAGAGACTGGAATTCTTCTTGCATTGCTGCTCTCCACCTTGGATCATGATGAGCTTCCTGATATGATGTTGGATCAGATCCAATCATCATATAACAGTGATCAGCAAGTTCACTTTCATTTGCAAAGGAAGCATTGATTGTTTGAGATCTAGTCTTCCTAGGCTCTTGGGGATTGCCTGCCAATTCACCTGCAGCTTGTATGATTTTCTCAGCCCACTTGGGCCTTGATGGTGACTCATGTACAGCAATGTCATCTTCAGCCATGTCATCTTCAGCAATATCAGAAAAATCAGAGGTGGAATCATCACTAATTTCATTAAGGTGTGGAGGAGAGGAGCTTTCCCCCGGTGCAAGCTCAAAATCTGGAATTGGTTCTTCTTCGAATTGCACACTTCTCTCAATGAAAGTTTTGAGTGTGGATGTGTCAAAGAGCTTGTAGCCCTTTGTGTCCTCACCATATCCAACCATGATACATTCCCTGCTCTGTGGCTCCAAAGCCTTCCTCTTTTCTGATGGAATTCGAGCCCATGCTCTAGACCCAAAAATCCTGAAATTTGACACATTTGGTTTTTGGCCAAACCATGCCTCATAGGGGGTTTTTCCTTTGACTGATTTGTGAAAGGCTCTATTCTGAATATGAGCATCACAATTGATGGCTTCAGCCCATAGCTTAGGGCTTAGATCCCTAGCTTCAATCATGCAAGTAGCCATCTCCTTGAGAGATCTATTTTTCCTCTTTGCCACACCATTTTGCTGAGGTGTGTAGGGGATTGAATGTTGCATTTGGATGCCACATTCCTCACAAAGGTGATGAATGTTATTATTCACATATTCCTTTCCATTATCAGTCCTAAGGATCTTTATCTTATGACCACTATGGTTCTCCACTAGGGCTTTCCAAATCTTCAATTTCTCAAACACTTCTGACTTCAATTTAAGGAAGTAAACCCAGCAGAATTGAGAGTAGTCATCTATGAATGTAAGTACATACCTTGATCCACCATATGATGGAGTGGGAAGAGGACCAATGAGGTCTGAATGTACCAATCCAAGTGGTTGAGTGGCTCTCCTTGCCATTCCCTTCTCATAGCTGCGCTCAGGATGCTTTCCAACTACACACCCAATGCATGCACCATTTGAAGATCTGATTTCTGGAAGCCCTTCCACCATCTCGTCCTTGTGCAATTGCTGGAGATATTTGTAGTTCATGTGGCCAAATATTTCATGCCACAACTTGGAAGTCTCGTTGGCATGAGAGACAAGAGCATGGTCACTAGAATTTGGAATGAAATTTGAGAATTTGTACATTCTCTCATCATGATCTGCATACCCTACTGCCACAACTTGATTTGAGGAAATTTCTGAGATTTCTACCAAATATGGAGTAAATGTTACTCTCTTGGCTTCTCCTGTATGGGTCATTTGATAGAATGATAGCAAATTTGCAGCCAATGAAGGTACATAGAGCACATCACTGAAATAGCCATGCTCCATGTCAATCCTACCAATCCCCTTGGTTTGGATTTCTGAATCATCTCCCATTCGAACTGTTGGGCCACCATTCGAATGCATAGAGGAGAAGAGCTCTCTGGATGAAACCATATGTCTGGAAGCTCCTGAATCAATGATGAAGGAAGAGGGATTCGAAATACCTACTACCAAAGCATGACACTTCTCCTTATTGTCAGGGTTTGAGGTGCTCTCCTTCTTCCTTGCGCCCTCAGGGACTGGGATGTTGTTCTTCTCCAGCAGCTGCGCCATTGAGTCAATGGTTTTCTTCATACATGAGCTCTCTGGATGCCATCCCCTATGACAATAGGTGCATTTGGTCTTTTCCTTTCCCTTCTTGTCCTTCTCCTTTGACAGATTCGAACCCCCATCTGCAAACTTGGTCTTGTCAAACTTCCTCTTCTCTTGCTGCTTCGAATTCTTGGCTTTCTGCTTTCCTTTGCTTGCATTTGAAACACCCATTGCCAATGCTTGGTCCTTTGATTTTATGGTGCCCATCTGAACTAGTTTGTCCTGCTCCTGAGTGAGACACTCCATGAAGGTGGCTAGAGATGGCATTTGCCAATTTTGAAGGGTCATTTTGGCTGAGTGAAATGTGCTAACAAATACAGAGAATTCTGGGCCTAGCTTCGAAAGGATGGACAGAATCAGCTGTTCCTCCTTCTTAACAATTCCACATTGTTGCAGTTGAAGCACCAGTGACTTGAATTTCGTGAAGAACTCCTGGATGGTTTCAAAATGCACTGGGCTCAAGCTAATGAGCTCGTTTTCAAGCTGGTGGCCTCTCAGTTCATCAGTTTTCCCAAAGAGTGATTCTAGCTTCACCCATACTTCATTGGGGGTTGTCAAACTGTCTGTATGAAACAAGAGTTCCCTTTAAATGCTCAGGCATAACAATCCATAAGCTTCATCAAGTCGATTGTAGTACTTTGCTTTCTCCACAGCAGAGTTTGGTTCCACTTCTGTGCCCATGGTCACTCTATAGAGACCCTTAGATCTCAGCTTGATGACCATCTCAGCCTTCCAATCAAAAAAATTGAAGGGTGTGAGCAACATTTGGTTTGCTTCCATGACTGCTGCGTTAATGGTGAGAATACTACTGAAACACCTGCAAAAAACACTCAATTTTTATCTGGAAATCCTCTCTAGAATGCAGTTCAATGCTCAATATTGACCTGCAACTCACTAACTCCACGATGGCTCTGATACCATGTGATTATTTTGATCACAGAAGATCTAGGAGCTATGGAGAACCTCACAAAATCGAATTAATTTGCAAAAACAGTGGAAAAACTTGAAAAAGATGATAATATTACACACAATGTATGCTGAATATCTTGATTAACTGACGGTCTAACATGTGAAAATGTTAGTAACAGGTTTTTATTACATCCATGAGAAATTCGAGAGCATTAGGTGGCTCAAGATGAGTGTACAAGTCAACAATGCCAAATTGGCCTCAATCCCCCCTAGGTGGGTCCAACTCAATCCCAATCACCCCAAACAGTCACGAATTCTGGTGTGGAGGTGGCTGAAGCATGCTGGGTCATAAATGAGCTCAAGGCAGGCGTGGGTGAGCAAGTAGAGGAGTTTGGGGGGCCCAAGGGAGCATTAAATGCTCCAAATCTAGCCAAAAATGGGCAAAATCCACCCTAGCGCCCTTGGTCAACTGAAATTCCCCAAAACAAGGAGAGAGGGTGCACCAGCAATTAATGAGGGTGCACTTGTGGACAAAACAGGAGGCTGGGTGAACTGGTTTGGTTGGAAGTGGGTGTGAACACTCTCAAAAGTGGGTTTTTGACCAACTGTAGTCACCTAGTCCAAACTATGGTTTAATTAAGCACATGATCAATAAAAATTTATGGATTATGGTACTAAGTGTGGATTACAGTTCTAACACATATCTTTTCTAGATCTTCTTTTTTACTTTAATATTGCTAATAAGAGTTTCTATCATCGATGGATGCAGAGGAAGGTTGATTGACTCCTATGGGAGTAAAAAGGGGGGCAAATAAAACAAGCAGCAATGGTGAAGGATCTGCATTTATGTTGCTTTATACCATATAATGAAAGTAATGGTATAGGAATATTAGATGCATATATTGTGCATGTAGTGAGGATGGAGATTGTTAAAATTGCAATATACTTCTTGGATATGGATTAAATATAACTTCTATTAACAACTTAAACTCTTTTTTGTAAGAGGCTTGATGTGTTGTGATTATATTTTCTATTTTCAATATAATGTGTGGTGAATATTTCAGATTTATCATTGTACATATGATGATAATATTTTATATTTATGATTGTATGGATGATAATATTTCAGATTTATGATTGTATATATGATGATGACAACCAAATAATTCATGAATTCTAAATAATCATGATGATTGACATGGTTGGAATTAGAAAAATACAGCCCTGCTACATTATTAGTACCAAGTTTAGCAAAAGTATACATCAACCTTAAACTAACTTTCTATTTCTGAGTGGATGGTTTCTCTAGCTCTCTCATAGCAAGAAGGGCCTTAAGAAATTACCTTGTGGACAATAGAGGAACCGGTTTGTTGCCATTTCCTTTGTAACCAAAGTTGTGGTCAAGTCTAGTGCAGATAACACCAATGTTTTCAAAGTGCTGACCTTTACATCATCATTTCTAAGCCTGAGGAAATTATCGTTTATCATCGGTTATGCCAACTTGATTTCCTCTATTGGTTGGGGATTACTTGTTGCATCTCAAGGAAATGGTAAAAAATGGTATGAAATACATTCCATGCCACCTTCTAAACTTAGAGTTGTTGTAATAATGATAGCCATGGGTATTGCTTTAGCCATGGACTACTTGCATTTGCATTTGAGCAAATTTCATCTTAGTCGGAGAGTGCCACCTATGCTTTGGGAAATCATGATTTTGGAGATAATATACATTGTATGGGGAAGTGCTAATATGTTGTTGGAGATAATGTGCATTGTATGGGGTATTCCATTAGTAGGAGTTTTGGGTATATATGTTTATGAGAAATGGATATATAGTACTGTGCTAGGCCTGGTTTGGGTGAAGTGGGGAATTGGCAGTTATCTTCTCTTTGAGTATTCACCAGAATTTGATTACCAAGTGTCTAGCTCACCTTTATTTGCAAATAAGTATCCTTCTAAGTGGAATAATGGAATTCTAGTGTACTCTTCTGCATTCTTGCTCAATGTTATCTTAACTGGAGTTAGATGCGAGTGGAATTACTCCCAAGCAGATAACTAACAATGTTAAAAATCTGTAAAAAATTTAACAATCCAAAATCTATGGGCCTAAACATAAATTCCATGCTAAATATGATGCATCCCCAATCCACTGGAGATCAAGATCAGTACAGTTAATAACTGATTAGCTTTGAATGCTTATTTGTCTTCAGTAATCTATTTTATTCCCATGAATGAAATAATTTCTATATAATGGATAGACTATAATAAGTTGATGTTAAAAAATTACCATTAGGGTACCTGCATGAAGCCGGTACCCAAAAAGGCCGCAATGATAATGCGTGAGCAGAAAAAAAAAGATACACGCATGTGCATACAAATGCGCGCACGCGTCGGTGCTTCGGCAATGCCGAACATCCATGTGGTTGAACCTACGTGAAAAAAAGGCGCGCGCATGCGTTATTGATGCATACGCATAAACTGGCGCGCATGCGTCAATGACACCTGCGCATCCCTGTGTTTTTTATAAAAAAAATAGAGCTCACGGCTTTGTCATTTTCAACAAACCCACGAGCGCATATTGGGAAAACAGTGACCGCATGAACGCGTATTGGAGCACCTGAATTCTCCTCGATGCCTCCAAATCGCCCCTACACAACGACGCCAACCATTTCTCCAGGTAGGTACTCAACAAAGCATTCATTTGTTGTTATTTTTGTTTTTCCATTTGAATTTTAATTTTAAAAAAAATTTACAATCCATTTAAAAACAAAAAAAAAATCATTGCAGGCCATCTACACCTAACAAGATGAAAAAAACACATGAACCATCTGATGAAACCAATGAAACCTGGCCTTTAGAAGACAACATGCGAACTGACAATGAACCGAATGAAAACCCCAAAGATCAATTACACCAAGATTTAAATCAATTGAGGGCACTAAGTAATGAATTGAACAGCACCAAGGAACCCTCTCGGGTTTCGTTGGCTTCATCATTGCAAAACATTATTGAATCAATCAATATTGCACACAGTGAGATAACAAACTTGAGCCAATATAGGGCTCGAATGAGGGAACATTACTCCACTGGGTTGTCCAAAGAGAAGATAAAAGACCTCAACATCACCAAATCCTAGTTGTATAGAAAATTCATAGTTCCCTCGACAAGATAGCCTCTAGCTGTGACGAGTAGTCGGGTTTGCATGGACTGGTGTATTTACCATCCATGGAGAGATAACTAGAGACAGAGGTGGTTCATGGTGTTTGGCAGGCCCCCGTGCAACAATTTGGAGGTCCCACAATATTTCCTTTGGAAATTGTGGGATGAGTTTGAGCTAGGGTACCATGTTGACTATTTTGACATCACTGAGTTTCATGGTGTCGATCTTGGCTCTGCCGAAGATCGACCTCAGGCGCACCGCAACCCACTTAGAGGAGCTTTTGCACCCAGGAGAGAGCCAAACCCCCCTCCTCATCCACCCGGGTTTGGTAGCGCCCTAGATGAGATTGATGTCTTCGTCAGACATGCCACACATCACTTGCTTAGACATACCACATTTGTGGCCATGTCTTCATAGAGTCGGGAGGACATCGATGAGACACAGATAGTTGCATGGTCTATAGGTGGTGGCCAGGACATGCTGGGTACAGGTGGAACCTAGGCGGGGCTTTCTAGTTCTACTGGAACAATGGCACATCGTTTTTCTCACCGTGGTCATTCTTTCCATGGTCATACGTAGCAGCATGCCACAGGGAGCTTCATGGATCAGGTTTTCTATTATTTTATTTAATGTTCAAGTATTTGTTGTATTTTGATTTGATATCGTATTGTTTAATATTTTTAACTTTGAATTACACATTGTTGACTTTATTTGTTTTTATAATGTACAGTTATTTGGGGCCGGGTCTCCATCCCCCAAGTTGGAGGATGTTGGTTCCTTTGACCTCGATAGAGCCATGGCAGCAACAAAGGAGATTGCGGCACCATACACACAGGTAACTTCTTTACTTTGAATAATTAGATCCTGTTACCAATAATTTTTGTTCAATAATTACAAATTAATTAGCACTGAGTAATTACCATATTATCATCGTATTTTACAGTAGTGTTTATCATATTGTCTAAATGATTTGAGAGCTATAAATTCATATAATCCAACCAAACAAAAATGAAACCTTATAAAACATGAAAACCTAAGAAAACTAGAAACATTTGTCCATGTTCACTTTAGGCATCCTAGACCTCTAATGATTATACAAATGGGAGAGAAATTTCCAAAATCTGTCATTCTTACTTGACCAATGATGAGCCTGCAACTGGGGTTTTGGTGATGCCCGCAGTGTCCTTCATCCTCAGACTACCATCCAATGCTTGCTTTCTCTTCCTGTGTTTGACCAATTTCATGTGTGTTATTTTTTCTTTTCCATTTGTCACCATGTCATTCAAGTTATCTTTGCCATGTACTCTCCTTGTCCAAATCATCTTCAAATGACCATAGTATGGGTCATTTGACTCTTGGCTCAATAGGTGTGCTAATGGCTCCAATGCCCATCACTTTGTCCACCAAATCAGCCTTTGCTACCATGCCCTTATGCCATGTGTTCTTCAAGCTTAAACTTTGAGAATATATTACCATGGTAATTATCACTTTCCCCCGTATTCTCCTAATAGGTTCTTTTAATGGTAAAGGTGGTCGAATCCCTTCTATGCTTCTGCTAACTTTGTTGCATCAATTGAGTTCACTGAGATGTTGTACTTGTCACTTTTGCATCCACCGAGACCAATAGGAAAACTATTTATTGCTATGAATTTCCACTACATTGTGAAAAACTCTCGGGAAAAAGAGAATCATAGTGGTCAAGCTTCTAGAAATTCAAGAACCTAATGTTTCTCATGTCCTTATTACCCTAGTTTATTATCATGGGATTTCCAATTTATTCTAATATTTGAGACTGAAAGTAATCATACTACTACTCCTAGAACATGCTATTAGGAAAGACATATAAACAATATAAAACAATTTATCACATGTCTTGTCACTAAATTTTATGAAAATGATGTAAGGCCCATAAGTAAGAGTGATAATGTTACAAATATGGTCTATGGGGCCTTGCTATTATCTTGATTCAAATACAACTTGGTAAAACATTTGTCATCAAGAATACTCATTTAACTCATTTAACTCAAGATTTCTATGATTTCAATCAAGTGATATCATTCTGACAACATAGCTATTCAATCAAGAACATATAATTACTCATTCAATGCAAATGAACATGGCACATTCAAGCTTGTAAGTAAGTTAATCATGAAAAAGATTTCTCTTTCTTCCTTTTTCTAATGATCAACACTCTAAAGTGTATTAAATAACATGCACACTAACTTAATTTATATTTAACACCTCTTTGCAAATTGAGACAATGAGATGCCATTTTATTTGATGATGTAAATGTTATGGAAATAAAGGGACTCAAGATCCTCACTCTAGGGATGCAAATAATTTTCCACTGGGTGAATCAAGCTTGTAGAAAACTACAAATCTATAAGAAGACATCAAAACCTAGGAACTCTTCATCAAGAACCCAAACACATTACATAGGTTTCCAATTCAAATTTGTAAATGGACATGAATTCCATTCACTTATGATGCACTGCACATATCTCTAGGGCCAAAGGAAAATCTCACCTACTCATGGGGATGACTCTAGAAAAGGAAAAGCTCACCATGTCACCTTCTATGCCCTGTCACCTTATTTAATTTTAATTTCATGCCATGCCACCTTCTATCCTTTCAGAATATTGAATATCAATGACAACTTTTCCCATCAAACACTTCAAGCATAAATTGTCAAACTTCTTTGCCACATTATATTCAATGAATGACCACATAATGGGTCATTTGTTCCTATCATGGGCCCAATCCATCGTGGGTCAAAGGACTCGATCCCCACAACCATGTTCTTTTCCAAGTCTCAAACAAATGGACTGCACCAATACAATAAAAACGTTATATAATATCCAAAGCCCATCAAACCACTATCATATAACTTGAATATAAATTAATTGCAGTCATGTTTTTTAAGTACTATCGTTATCATTCTTATTGGCATTGTGTTTTATATTGTTAATATTGTTTTTATAAATTTAGTCTAAAAATTGTAGTGTTCACATAGGTGTCCGTAGGCTCCAACGACCAGCCACCTCCATCGAGGATCAGTAGTTCTCCATGTGCACAGGTATCGTGTGTATTAAAGCATAAATCTAATTTCAAATATGATGACTTGTCTATGTATATTTATATTTTTCTATGTTAAACTATGAGATTATAAATGTGTATGCAGGTGCGAGCACCTCGGCCTGGCAGTGCCGTTATTCCTCCCTCCCCGGCCTTTCGACCACCTTATATGCCATTTGCATCCCCTAGCATGCATGCCCCATTCCATGCATCCCTCCAAACCCCCTACCATCCACCCCCCCACTCCTATCCAGCTCAACAATTCCATCCAACTCCCCCTTCCATTTCATATCTCACATCTCATCACCCCATCCCAAACTTTCCACCACCTCCATATCAGTTTCCCATCTTCCCACCCTCCCCCATCCGACCACAACACACCACACATCCACAGTCACCCATCCCTCCACCGCAACACATACCTCGCCCCACACCACATTCCCCCACCACACTTACTTCCCCTTCCATGGTGCCTCGATCCATACTACAGCCAGTTGAGCTTTATTGTCCTAGACATGCCAATCCACTTCACCCATCCCAGTCCATGCCTCCTTCTGCCACCCTCGCTTCTTCCACTGTTCCCCCCAGTGGTGTAGACACCGTCGATGTGGATATATCCTCCCCGATACCATCCACCCTAGCATCGGAGCAGGCTATCCAGCCGACTGCTCCATCCGCTAGCCCCGAAGGCCAGCCAATTGTGTTCACGATGAGAATGACTAGTCTATGAAAATCTCGTTCAATTTTAATGAAAAATTACTATATGCATCTAGTTTCATCATTTATCTGATTATTCTAAATGTTGCAGGGTGGCATTGCCAAGAGACTAGGATCATGGAGGAGGGAGACCCCCTCACGACTTATAGTCTCGCATGCAGTGAGTTATCTAATATTTGAAAACTATTTTTATTTTGAAATTATGTTTTATACTTGTATAATTGCGAGGAAAAGTTGACATATTATTGTTTTCGTTTTAGGGCTCAGGGGGACGTCGTCCAAGACACCGGAAGGACCTAGCTTCCTCTAGCACGAAGAAGAGGAAGATTGATTTTGGAGATGCACCTAGGAGCTCCGAGGGTGGGTAGGAGGATTGAGAGACCCTCCTATGTACACTAGCCACGATGTGGCATTTTGGGCACGAGTTGCCATATTTTGTATAGGGCACCATGGGCCATATTTTGTATAGGGAATGAGTTGCCTTTTTTGTATGGGGCATGAGTTGCCATTATATAGACACTGGGAACGATGTTCCATTTTTCCAAAAAGTGTACATGATTGGATCATTTTTTCATATTAATAGATGGATCTGCACTTGTCTATATGAGTTTGTCTTTGATTACATTTTTGCATACATGATTTTGTCTTCAATAAGAATGTTATGGAAAAGTTATCACATACATATAGATGTTATTTCTAGACACCAAGTGACCTCAATATGAGTCCCTTGTATTTGAATGGGTCTTGCATCTTTTCCTTTCAGCAACAACATACCTAGCCAAGCAAAGTAAGGCGTGATATTTACATTACAAAGTGTTGTGACTTTAGGGCTACAAAAAATTAAATAGGAGATGATGATTTCTTCCATACTTAACCTTGTAATGGTTATAATAGTCAATTCTAACAAGCATTGCAACACATATTATATCAAATTAACCTAGATATATGAAAAGTTCATATGTGTGCTTGGATGGAAGGGTTAACCATATCACTTGAATTAGCTCAAACATCAGGGGTGTGCATAGGTGCAATTGGATTGAGCAATAAAATAGAATTGTTAATGTAGTTACATATGGATCGATCTTTGTGCGTTAGTATGTGCCTTTAATGAAAGCATGGTTAATGTGTTGAACTACTACTTGCACAAGTTGGCATAGACCCTTGGTGTTAATAATGTCTTCAATGTTTTGGTAATATTGATAATCATTGTTTGTAATTTAAGTATCTTGGATTGTTTGATGTTAAGACACATAATGAACATAGTCAACTCAATGGTTCAAGAAATCATTTTACCCCATGATCCATGGAAGATTCATTTGAGTCATATGAACCTCATTGTCATCACCTCAACCATGGTCAAGATGCCAACATCAAGACGCATGCAAATATTCTTTTAGGTCCTAATAACCTTTATATTTTTTAATCACCATGCTCGAGGTCTAGAGACCCATCCCTTGTGTTGAAAATCCTCTATTGGCATTGTTGTAGGAGCTTTATTCAACTAGTCAGCCAGGATAAAGAGTTGACCGGAGGTATACATTGTAAAATAAATATTTGTTAGGGATTAATAAAAGGATAATTATTGATGGATCTAAAGTTACATTCTCCTCTTTCTCACTTTCCATTTATCTATATGAATATGTAGATATATCTTGGATAATGACACATAATGACACTTGGATAGATAGATTGGGAAAATTTTAGATGAATTCCTAGAGTTGCACACACAAGTTAAAGAAAAAAAATAAAAAATCCTAACATTGGGAACAAATAGACAAAACCAACAATGCAACTAGAACACAATGACCAAGGGAACTTCAAAATGCAACACCACTCCACCAAATAAGTTGCTTTAGACCTACCTCATTTGGTATGAGAGAAGCTTCTTTAGAGACCTAGAGACCTACCTACCACTTCTCTCATTTGGTATGAGAGAAGTTGCTTTATACCTACCTCACTCATGTCAATGCTTGAGTTTTTAAAGGCCTGCCTCCCACCCCACATGTCCTCTTCAACATTTTTTGTTCTCTTGGTTTTGTGCCCACCCAAACCTTTTTCATGCTTTGGGTACCTTGACATATATCCCTAACCCAAAAAAATATTCTATTATGTTGACCATGTTGGTTATTGGATTCACCCAACAAAATTATATTTAACAATACACATATTCATAGACTTGGTTCCCCATGCTCAATGCTCACTATATTCAACAATACACTTATCTTAAATTTAATTCATGTCTTGTTAAATATTTCATAATTAAATAGCTATTTGAAAGCACCACCTTAGACCAAGCCATACCATTAATATAAAACATACATTAGAGAAATGACCTAATTCATTTTTCTTCTATAACTCTAACCCTAACCCTCACCCAAACCGTAGCACTAAACCATATTCTTCTTCATCACCATCACCATCAACACCACCATCACCATCACCATCATCATCAACATCTTCATCATCATCACCATCATCATCTTCATCACCATCACCATCATCATTGTCATCTCTAGGTTCCTCATCAACATCTCCATCATCACATCTTCTTCGCCGTCATCATCATCATCTTCATCGCCATCACCATCATCATCAACGTCTTCATCATCATCACCATCTTCATCATCATCATTAACTCTAACTCTAACCCTAACCCTCACCCAAACCTTAGCACTAAACCATCTTCTTCATCATCACCATCACCATCAACACCACCATCACCATCATCATTAATCTCTTCATCATCATCACCATCATCATCTTCATCACCATCACCATCATCATTGTCATCTCTAGATTCCTCATCAACATCTCCATCATCACATCTTCTTCATCGTCATCATCATAATCTTCATCACCATCATCATCATCATCAACGTCTTAATCATCATCATTATCTTCATCATCGTCATTAACTCTAACTCTAACCCTAAATCAATTTCCTTCTATAACTCTAACCCTAACCCTCACCCAAACCCAAGCACTAAACCATCTTCTTCATCATCACCATCACCATCAACACCACCATCACCACCATCACCATCATCATCAACGTCTTCATCATCATCACCACCATCATCTTCATCGCCATCACCATCATCATTGTAATCTCTAGGTTCCTCATCAACATCTCCATCATCACATCTTCTTCGTCGTCATCATCATCATCCTCATCACCATCACCATCATCATCAACGTGTTCATCATCATCACCATCTTCATCATCATCATTAACTCTAAATCTAACCCTAATTCAATTTCGTTCTATAAATCTAACCCTAACCCTCACCCAAACTGTAGCACTAAACCATCTTCTTCATCATCACCATCACCATCAATACCACCATCACCATCATCATCAATGTCTTCATCATCATCACCATCATCGTCTTCATCACCATCACCATCATTATTGTCATCTCTAGGTTCCTCGTCAACATCTCCGTCATCACATATTGTTCGTCGCCATCATCATCATCTTCATCACCATCATCATCACCATCAACATCTTCATCATCATCACCATCTTCATCATCATCATTAACTCTAACTCTAACCCTAACCCTCACCCAAACCCTAGCACTAAACCATATTTTTCATCATCACCATCACCATCAACAACACCATAACCATCATCATCAATGTCTTCATCATCATCACCATCATCATCTTCATCACCATCACCATCATCATTGTCATCTCTAGGTTCCTCATCAACATCTCCATCATCAAATCTTCTTCGTCGTCATCATCATCATCTTCATCGCCATCACCATCATCATCAACGTCTTCATCATAATCACCATCTTCATCATCATCATTAACTCTAAATCTAACCCTAATTCAATTTCCTTCTATAACTCTAACCCTAACCCTCACCCAAACCGTAGCACTAAACCATCTTCTTCATCACCATCATCATCAACGTCTTCATCATCATCACCATCATCATCTTCATCACCATCACCATCATCATTGTCATCTCTAGGTTCCTCATCAACATCTCTATCATCACTTCTTCTTCGTCATCATCATCATCATCTTCATCGCCATCACCACCATCATGAACGTATTCATCATCATCACCATCTTCAACATCATCATTAACTCTAACTCTAACCCTAAACCTCACCCAAAACCTAGCACTAAGTCATCTTCTTCATCATCACCATCACCATCAACACCACCATCACCATCATCATCAACGTCTTCTTCATCATCACCATCATCATCATCAACGTCTTCCAGCTAGGAACGGTAGTGATACCTGCCCCGTCGACGATTTTGCAAATTTGACCCCAATGTGAAGGCCATGCCAATTTTCTTAAAGGGGCCATTTCTCGTATGGAGGCCCCCGGGCGTGTGTGGCCACCGTAGACAGGTCCACAATGGCCACCTAGACTTGTGGGAGTCGATGGAATCCAAGTCCGCTCGCCGGTTTGGGTTCTATGGCCCTAGAGCAAATCCCCAAAGTGTCCTTGAATGGGCCCTGGGTGCCCGACTAGAATACCCGTAGCATCCAAACCGTGGCTCCGTTGGAGAATCTATCAATTCCGGTGGGTCTGGGATGTCGCGTATCAGCTAGGCCTCCCCCCCCATAGTGTGCCTCGAAGACCCGAAAACGGTGCTATTATGCCATCTCCGGAGCTAGAGTTTTGCTCGGTGAGGGCCATTCCAAATTTGCTCACAGGGGCCATTTTTCGTTCGAAGGCCCCTGGGCATGCGTGGCCACCATGGACAGGTCCACAAGGGCCACATGGACCTGTGGGAGCCTATGGAATCCAATTCCGCTCGTCAGTTTGTGTTCCGTGGCCCCGGAGCAAATCCCCAAAATGTCCCTAAATGGCCCGAGGGTGCCCGACTAGAATTCCTGTAGCATCCAAACCATGGCTCTGTTGGTGAATACGTCCATTCCAGTGGGTCCAGGACGCGGATTTCAGCTAGGGGACTCCCCACAACATCCCTTGAAGACCCGTAAGTGGTGCAAACGAGCCATCTTCGGAGCTAGGGTTTTGCTTAGTGAGGGCCATTCCAAATTTGCTCAAGGGGGTCATTTCTCGTTTGGAGGCCCCCAGGCATGCATGGCCACCATGGGAAAGTACACAAAGGCCACAATGACCTATGGGAGCCAATGGAATCCAAGTTCGCTCACCGATTTGGGTTCCGTGGCCCCGGAGAAAATCCCCAAAGTGTCCCTGAATGGCCTCGGGGTTCCCGACTAGAATTCCCATATCATCCAAACCGTGGCTCTATTGGCAATTCTGTCGATTCCGGTGGTTCCGAGATGCTGGGTTTCAGCTAGGGGACCCCCCACAGCATTCCTCGAGGACCCGGAAGCGGTTCCAATGTCCCATCTACGGAGCTAGGGTTTTTCTCAATGAGAGCCATTCCAAATTTGCTCAAGGGGGCATTTCTCATCTGGAGGCACCCGGGTGTGCGTGACCAGTGTGGACAGGTCCACAAGGGCCACGTGGAACTGTGGGAGCCGACGAAATCCAAGTTCGCTTAGCGGTTTGGGTTCCGTGGCCCTAGAGCAAATCCCCAAAGTGTCCCTGAATGGCCCCCGGGTGCCCGACTAGAATTCCCGTAGCACCCAAACCGTGGCCGAATCTGTCGATTCCGGTGGGTCTAGGACATCGGGTTTTATTTAGGCCCCCCCCCACAACGTCCCTCGAAGACCCAGAAGCAGTTCCAATGAGCCATCTTCGGAGCTAGGGTTTTGCTTAGTGAGGGCCATTCCAAATTTGCTCAAGGGGGCCATTTCTCGTCCGAAGGCCCCTAGGCATGTGTGGCAACCGTGGACAGGTCCACAAGGGCCACATGGACTTGAGGGAGCCGACGAAATCCAATTCCGCTAGCCGGTTTGGGTTCCGTGGCCTCGGAGCAAATCCCTAAAGTGTCCCTGAATGGCCCCGGGTTTCCCGACTAGAATTCCTGTAACACCCAAACCATGGCTCCGTTGGCGAATCTGTCGATTCCGGTGGGTCCAGGACGTCGGTTTTTAGCTAGGGGACCCCCCACAATGTCCCTCGAAGACCTGGAAGCATTTCTAACGAGCCATATACGGAGATAGGGTTTTGCTTAGTGAGGGCCATTTCAAATTTGCTCAAGGGGGGCATTTCGCGTCCGGAGGATCCCGGGCGTGCGTGGCTAGAGTTCCCAGCTAGAACCTCCCTAGACACACTTGTAGGACTCCCTAGAACAAGGTTTTTCTGCACAGTTGGACTTCTATGCCCCTAACAGGTATTCAGCAGGTGTCCCTGAAGGCCTTTTGGATGCGAGACAGAATGAGCCATAGAATGACGACCATGGCTCCAATTGACAAACCGTCGAATCCATTGGATTCCGGACATCCGGATAGTGCTAGGGGTGCCCCTCTCCTCTGGTCCAATGGCCTAGGTGTCCCCTTGTATGTCCATTTTGGAAACTAGGGTTTTTCTCAGTGAGGGAGTGTGCAACTTTTGCACACGGAGGTCAACTTTGCAAAATCCTCCACCGAGCACTTCTGGCTAGCGTTCCCAGCCGAAACCTCCCTAGACACACTTGCAGGACTCCCCGGAACCAGGTTTTGCTACATGCTTGGACTTCTATGCCCCCGACAGGTATCCCGTAGGTGTCCATGAAGGCCATTTTGATTCGGGATGAAACGAGCCATAGAATGACAACTGTGGCTCTAATCGACAAACCGTCGACTCTGTTGGAGTCAGGATGTCTGGATAGTGCTAGGGGTGCCCCTCTCCTCGGTCCAATGGCCGAGGTGTCACTTTGCAGGTCAATTTTGGAAACTAGGGTTTTTCTCAATGAGGGAGTGTGCAATTTTCGCACACGGGGATCAACTTTGCAAAATCCTCCACCAGGCATGTCTGGCTAGCGTTCCTAGCTGGAAACTCGCTAGACACACTTGCATGACTCCCCGGAACCAATTTTTGTTGCACGGTCGGACTTCTATGCCCCCGAAAAGTATCTAGTAGGTGTCCCTGAAGGTCATTTTCATGCGAGATGGAACGAGCCATAGAATGACGACCGTGGCTCCGATCGACGAACTCTCGACTCCATTGGGTTCAAGACGTCCAGATAGTGAAAGGGGTACCCTTATCCTTCGGTCCAATGGCCCATGTGTCACCTTGCAGGTCCATTTTGCAAACTAGGGTTTTTCTCAGTGAGGGAGTGTGCAATTTTTGCACATGGTGGTCAAATTTGCAAAATCCTCCATCGGTCACTTCTGGCTAGCATTCCTAGCTGGAACCTCCCTAGACACACTTGCAGGACTCCCCTAAACTAAGTTTTGCTGCATGGTTGGACTTCTATGCCCCCGACAGGTATCCAGTAGGTGTTTCTGAAGGCCATTTTGATGCGAGATAGAACAAGCTATAGTATGACAACTGTGGCTCTGATCGACAAACTGTCAACTTCGCTGGATTCAGGACGTCCGGATAGTGCTAGGGGTGCCCCTCTCCTCCGGTCCAATGGCCTAGGTGTCACCTTGCAGGTCCATTTTGGAAACTAGGGTTTTTATCAGTGAGGGAGTGTGCAATTTTTGCACACAGGGGTCAACTTTGCAAAATCCTCCACCGGGAACTTCTGGATAGCGTTCCCAACCATAACCTCCCTAGACACACTTGCAGGACTCCCCAGAACTAGGTTTTGTTGAACGATTGGACTTCTATGCCCCAGTAGGTATTCAGCAGGTGTCCCTGAAGGATGTTTTGATGCGAGACAGAATGAGCCATAGAATGACGACCGTGGCTTCGATAGACGAACCGTCAACTCTATTTGATTTAGGACGGCCAGATAGTGCTAGGGGTGCCCCTTTCCTCCAGTCCAATGGCCCAAGTGTCACCTTGCAGGTCCATTTTGGAAACTAGGGTTTTGCTTAGTGAGGGAGTGTGCAATTTTTGCACACGGGGGTCAACTTTGCAAAATCCTCCACCTGGCACTTCTAGATAGCATTCCCAGCTGAAACCTCCCTAGACACACTTGCAGGACTCCCCAGAACTAGGTTTTGCTATGCGATTGGACTTCTATGCCCCCGATAGGTATCCAACAGGTGTTCCTGAAGGTCATTTTGATGCAAGACGGAATGAGCCATAGAATGACGACTGTGGGTTTGATCGATGAACCGTCGAATCCATTGGATTCAGGACGTCCAGATAGTGCTAGGGGTGCCCCTCTCCTCTAGTCCAATGGCCTAGGTGTCACCTTCTAGGTCCATTTTTGAAACTAGGGTTTTGCTTAGTGAGGGAGTGTGCAATTTTTGCACACGGGGGCCAACTTTGCAAAATCCTCCAATGGGCACTACTGGCTAGCATTCCCATCCGGAACCTCCCTAGACACACTTGCAGGACTCCCCAGAACCAGGTTTTGCTGCACAGTTGGACTTCTATGCCCCTGGCAGGTATCCAGTAGGTGTCCCTGAAGGCATTTTCTATGCGATATGGAACGATCCACAGAATGACGACCGTGGCTCCGATCGATGAACCGTTGAATCCGTTGGATTTGGGACTTCGGGATAGTGCTAGGGGTGCTCCTCTCTTCCAGTCCCATGGCCCAGGTGTCACCTTGTAGGTCCATCTTGGAAACTAGGGTTTTTCTTAGTGAGTGAGTGTGTAATTTTTGCACACGGGGGTCAACTTTGAAATGATGGAGTTGTTGATGAGGAACCTAGAGATGACAATGATGATGAAGATGGTGATGATGATGAATTCGTTGATGATGATGGTGATGGTGATGAAGATGATGATGATGATGATGAAGAAAATGATGATGATGGAGATGTTGATGAGGAACCTAGAGATGACAATGATGATGGTGATGGTGATGATGATGAAGACATTGATGATGATGGTGATGGTGATGATGATGATGATGATGATGATGATGAAGAAGAAGATGATGATGATGGATATGTTGATGAGGAACCTAGAGATGAAAATGATGATGAAGATGGTGATGATGATGAAGATGTTGATTATGATGGTGAGGGTGATAAAGATGATGATGATGATGACGAAGAAGATGATGATGATAAAGAAGATGACGATGATGATGAAGATGATGTATCTAAGTGGTTATCTATAGGAATGAAGCATCAATATTCAACCATAAATGAGCATGTTTTATAAATATAAGAGTTTCTTGGGTTGGAGATATACCTTAAGTTACCCAAAGCATGAAAAAAGTTTGGGTGGGCACAAAACCAAGATAATTTTTTTTTTTGAAGAGGACATGTGGGGTGGGAGGTCGACCTCCAAAAACTCAAGCATTGACATGGGTGAGGTAGGTCTGAAGCCTCCCTCAAGGACATTTCCAACCATTAGGTGACAATGATGAACATGTTAGTTCTACCCAATTAGATGATGAAGTAGCTCAAGACAATATGGAATTTGTTGCATCACATGAATCACATACATATTCTCTAGAACCGATTCAAAATGACACTATTGAATTGAATATGATTGAAGGTTGTCAAGTGGCAAGATGTTGATGAGGAACCTAGAGATGACAATGATGATGAAGATGTTGATGATGATGATGATGATGATGATGATGATGGTGATGATGATGAAGACATGACGATGATGGTGATGGTGGTGGTGATGGTGATGGTGATGATGAAGAAGATGGTGATGGTGGTGATGATGGTGATGGTGGTGATGATGGTGATGGTGATGATGAAGAAGATGGTTTAGTGCTAGGGTTTGGGTGAGGGTTAGTGTTAGAGTTATAGAAGGGAATTAAATTAGGGTTAGAGTTAGAGTTAATGATGGTGATGAAGATGGTGATGATGATGAAGATGTTGATGATGATGGTGATGGTGATGAAGATGATGATGATGACGATGAAGAAGATGTGATGATGATGGTGATGGTGATGGTGATGAAGATGATGATGATGAATAAGATGATGATGATGGAGATGTTGATGAGAAGCCTAGAGAGGCCAATGATGATGAAGATGGTGATGATGATGAAGACGTTGATGATGATGGTGATGGTGATGATGATGTTGATGATGATGATGACAAGTCCATGGGGGCTTCACTAGAAGGAAATATAATATCACGTTCATTCATATTGAAGTATTAAGCAATCATGAAAACCTAAAAATTATATTGCTTATATATTAAGGGGCAAAAGGTTTTTTTTATTTGATGTAACAATACAAATATACTTCAGGGTCTTTTTTATATGGGCGGGCTGACAAATATCTGCCAAATGGAGATGGAAGGATCACGATTGGATGAGAAATCAGGTTGAGGCAAGGCTCGGGCTTACCAGGATGCACGAAAATCGTGTCTTAAGGCATGCTTGAGGCTAGGGTTTTCATGGTGAAGAGGCTTTCCAGTCGATCATAGTCGAGAGGCAGTGGTCATTGACAGCCAGTTGTTACCAATAACACTCAGCCAATTGTTACCAATAGCCTTTGGAGGATCTAAGCCTCTAGGGACTATTATAGGCCCTCAATAGGCCTTGGGGGATTGAATACCTAATCACTCGTTCCTATTACAAGCCTTCGGATATTTAGTCATCTTCCTAGAGCTTGTTACAGGCCCTGGGGGCTTGGATACCTAGCCCACAACAGGCTTAGTCAGCGATTGGGGAACTGCAACATGCAATCTAAATGTTGTACTATGTGCATTGGCTCTAGTGACATACAAGAAGTGATCTCCTATATCTTCATTAGACCATTAGATGTTGCAAATCATAATGATATGTGGTTGAGTAATTGCATTGTGGGTGAAGTAATTTGCATCAACAATATACATCGAAAGAAGCAAGGTGCGTTGTAGACTGCATGCAAGGTCATAAGAGGTGTATCATATCAATATACTAGGTATAAATGTAAAGGGGTATAAAAACATTTAATGAAAAATTTGATACACAGAATATCTAGTGAAAATAGGGGTTTTTTTAAATTGGGAAGGCATATTGGGAGGGGGTTAAAAAAACTGATTTTGGAAGGTATTTTCCAATATTTAGTGAAATTAGGGGTATTCTTTCATATGCCATGAACAAACGTGCTATGATAGCCGTTTATTGAGTGAAGCCCCCATGGACAAGTCCCTCTAAGTGGTTATCTATAGGAATAAAGCATCAATCTCCAACCATAAATGAGCATGTTTTAAAATAATTTGCTAGGATACATATCTAAGAGTCTAGAATATCTCTATGCATTTTTCCATCAAATTTGGTCAAGGAGATTCTAGTATCTAGTTAAAATATATTAGTGGAAACCATAGGTTGATGACACGATGCTTGGATAAGGGCAAAAACCCAAAATCTAGCTAGATTTGGGTGAGCATTGAGCATGGGGAACCAAATCTATGAATATGTGTATTGTTAAATCACCATTTTATTAAACATAAAAGAGAAGCATGGAACAGTTTAATACATATAGGAAAAATAAAAAACATAGGCAAAGACATGTATGTATGTATGTATCAACAAAAAATGCATGTACTAACGAAATAACATAAAACTACACATACCTCGATGTAGAACATAACATTCTTTGAAGCAATTCTTTCTCTTATGTAAAGTTGATTCGCCTCATTCAATAAATCCATATGGACCCTCTCTGTTGCTAATTGTCTCCATCAATCTCTCATTCTTTGAATGAGGCAGGTAGTAGCGTATCTTGGTTGAGATCTTGCTTTACATTGTCTATAGATGGATGTTTGTGCCAACGATCAATTTTTTGAAGTGATACACCACTGAACCTAGTCTGTAATCCATGAATACATGCCCACTATTCTTTATTCACTTCCCATCTAGTGTAAGATATTCCCCCTTAACCACCATCGAGCCAGTAAGAAATTCAATTCCTTCATCATTGATTAATGATCCGTAGAGGGTTTGCTTACCTTGGATGCACTGTGCCAACCAATAATCCCCACCCCATTCATTGTCTTTTGGTGCACCAACTGCGTATATGTTTCTTGGTTGTACAAGATCTGAGATATGGTCATAGTCTGTCAAAATTGCTGACTGACCCTCCTCTAACTGGGTTGTTTCAACAACTGCATGTTGGTCTACTGCAAGTGACACATGATCCCATTCATCAACCCAGTCCATGCATTCACATTCATCCCATTCGCCACTGCTGCAAGGGCTGCAAAATCATGCAAGATTTCGCATCCATATTTCAAAAATGGGGTTGTTTGAGCTTCGAACTGAATGAAATCCACATGTTCCTTGTACTGTGCTGCAACTATAGGAATGCGATCGGTCTATGTTAACCACTAGCTAAAAAATTCTCACCACATGTCATGCCATTGATGATGTTTGTTGATATCTTGCTCGGTCTGACATTGTTGTGGAGCAGCATTGAACTGTGGACCGTGCATCTCGGATATGAGATTCCTTGTCAAACCTCATCTCTTCCCTTCGTAGTGCAGTCTTGATGCATGCACTGGCCCCATCATGCTTGCCTTTGCCGTGCCCAGTCTCAAAATAGTTCCATATATGCAGCACATTATAAGTCTTATGCAAAATACTCATCCATTTGAATACTTGGGCATTTTTGAACTGACCCGCACAACCATTCAACCATATCCAATGCAGATCCATCTGTATATCTCTTTCCTTTAACTGATCATAGAAAATTCAAAAACAATGTTGCACATAATGCAGATCATGGGTTCTATCATCACTTATGTAAAAGTTTGTCTCCTGAACAGTATTATCCTCTTGTCATTGTTGTTCTCTGGACCATACCTATACATAATATGTACCATGATGTTGAATTGGTCTGAATGGTAGCATTGACTCTGGATTTCATTTTGTGGATGAAGGGTGTAATTTTCTGCAAAATCCACAATTGACACTATGGTTCCAACGAGAAATGTGTCCTTGCATTTTCTGTACTGCTCACCTTGCCATCGCGCTGCATGCACATGTTGAACATATTGCTTTGTTTTCTCGTAGAATTCCATCAAGAATTCACATACCGGTACCTGTTACCATGGAAACAAGGGAAATATTACAATGTGGCCTTTGGAAAAATGTATATGTCATCATAAATTGAATGTGTAATATGAAAAATATGAAATATTCATTTGTACCTGTGACTTCACCAATGCAATCTTTTTACTTTCCCTGACATTGTATAATTGATAGGTCACGTACTTGAAGCTTTGCATCTCCATGCCCATCATGCCAAATTCGTGCTCCTTGCTTTCATGAATGCAACAGTTCAAAAGTGAAAAACCCACTGCACCTAGAACATGTCCCATACAGACACGATTTTTCATAATACTTTTGTCCTTCGGGCCTTGGACACATGATGTTGTGGATAAATTCTCTTGATGCATTCGGTGGTAGTATGGATTCATTATAGCCCTGCAAAATGTTAGTATGCAAATCACAAAATATATGTTTATAAGTGTCATAATAATATTCATATTCTACGTGGTATCTACAACAACAAGTGTTCCGATCAATGCATATACGAACGTACCATGGTTTGCATTTCTCAAAGGACCTTTGGCCCAGGTTCAATTGTGTGTGCTCGTTCCTGAATCTCTCATAGAGTTCAGTCTGTGTGGTGTCAAGGAAGTGTTTAACATGGGGTTCATGTTCAGTAGAACCTTTTCTCAGCTTTAGCATGTCTCTTTGGTTTGATGAAGGTCTAGTATGATCATGCCAAAATTTTTGTACTAACACCTTAACAACACCAATTAGCTTCCTATTTGCATGAGGCAACCTACCAAGAAAATCCCAACAATCGTTTCCACCCAGAGTGTCAATATTTTCTCTTATAACATAGTACTTTTTAATAGTTTTTCTATTTAATTTGAGTATGTGAGAAGTGTGTGATAGCAGGTGACGTTTCCTTGTGGACTTGTTTACAACTGATTCCACTAAAACACGACGAGCCGCACAAATATATTTTGTACGAGACGTCTTCCCAATCGCATTAAATGCATATTGGAGATTTACCTGCATCACCTTTGGATTCAAAATATTCTTTGAAATTTTTTTTGCATTGCCATTCGATAGTGCATTTTGGAAACTTTCCTTAAAGCCCAGACATAGCACTCTCATCCACATGAATACGTCTAGGAGTTCTTCTTCTTGCACTGGACAATCAAGGTAGGGAGGGTGGACATGAGACATGAATACCAGAGCTTGTTTGTTGTGGTGCTTCATTCACAGATTGGGCCATAATGGGAGTGTGGTCGACATGGTTGTGGTCTTCTCAGGGAGATTGCAAGTTAAGCAAGGCTTGTATGTCCATCTCTATACATGCAGCATCTCCCAAAATTCTTGTGTCATGAGGAAGTTCAGCATGACTCGTTGATGGATTGTTGGTTGGAGATTGTGTTGATGTTGGAATTTGAGTTGGGTCTGTTGGACATGACCGCTTTACCTATGGTTTTGAACAAGAGGTTGTCATGTCAACAACTGTGTTAGGATCAGTGGCAGGATCCATGGCAATGATAGGACCATGTCTCAATCTTTCCATTCCCAACCTCGCCTTTTCTCTTAATTCATTGACCTTTTCAATGGGAAGATTCCTTTTGGATTTTCTTTTTGAATTTCGTGAGTTTCCCATCTCCAAAAGTCTCTTTAACACAACTATCAGGCCTACCCCTGCAAAAGAAACAACAAATAAGATATTAGTGCCATTATACAATGAACTTGACACATTCCAACATAAGTTACCACTTTACAAATTAACATATACAACTATAGACTATGTTGGCTTATTTGTGTTCGAATAAACATCATTATCCCTTGCAATTCCAATCAATATAGATGATGGTTGGTCAAGTGTAGAGTGGAGAAACTAGTGTCTTTCCTAGCCATGAATTCATAAAAATTATGGTAGTAACACCCTACAACAGAGATGGCTAGAGATGCCTTGGGAATAGTTTGATAGTTTTTCTATATCAAATAAGGTAACCTACGAGAATAGTTTGGGGATAGTTTTTCTTATTGGTTTACATCATATTTTTCACCTTAATTAGTTGCATTTTTTTCTTTCGCCCTTAATGTTATCAATTCTAAATTTTGCACCTAGTTTGATTGCTTTGTCTTCATAGTGGAATGGTATATCCTTCCATTTGAGGCAATTTCCTTTACCATCATAAATTACTAGGTTATATAACACCTTAATGAGTTGAAGAAACAACAAAAAACTATTTTTTTATCTATAGACCTTGAGATGATAGAATGTGATTTTGAGTTTAAAATACCCATGGTTGAATTCAACAATGCATCACAATGGAATGAATGTATACCTTGTATTGTGCAAAACCTTAAGGAGGATGCAACGGTTTCTAACAAGGATCATGGTCTTGGGAAGGGTGATTAGGGGGAATATAATTTGACCTTTCAATGTGAAATATCTAGGGTGGGGAGGTGTTGGAGAATGGGGAACTAGGGACTATACCAACAATGATCATGTTGAATAGAGCATGAAGTGGGAAAGTCTTAGTTTTTGGAAAAAGAATCATTATTAAAGGTGAGGGGATATTGAAGGGATGGTAAATATGGATGAATATTATCATATTTGGATTCACAGAGAAAGGAAAGGTGCATATACTTACATATATCCTCATTCCATACAATGGTATTGAATAAGAGATGAGAGAGTTGAGGTTTTGTGGATGAGTTGAAGTGATATTTTTAGTCATGTTTAGTGAGTGTGTAGTATTTTTTGCTAGAATAATATGAGGTGAAAAGAATAAAATTAACTTGGGAACTAATTACACAATGAGGAGGTTGCATACCTCATCTTGTCTAGTGTTCATATGAGTTTTTTTAGATGTGAACTTGGGAAATCTTCTTGTCAAATTCATTGTTGTCTATGCATGGATATTGTTGTGGGCATATGATAAAAACAAAAAGGCATGGGAGAATATCAAATCTTGTGAATGAAAAGACTTATTTACAATTCACCATACCTCTATAGAAATGATCTCCACTTGCAATGGAAACTAGTAGCTTGAATGTATCCACTAGATTCAAAGACCACTGAAGATGTTTGTTAGATTCCAAGGGTGATTTTGTGTCCAATAAATCAATGAGTGTCCAAAATATCAATGAGTGTGATCCAATAAAAAACCTGTAAGAGCTTGAAACCCGCAAAAGAAATGAAACCCGTGTTTTTGGTAGAATTCCAGGGAAACAGAGAACTCTGTTTTTTTAAACTGGTAACAGGGATGCGCACACGTGATTAAATGCGCACACGGGTGTTTTTAGCGTGTACACGTCACTAGAATGCATGCACTAAAACACGCGCATGTGCCCCTGTATAACGTTTACACCATTTAATGCCAAACCTTCCCCCACTTCGAAAATATTTGCATAAATTGGACTCAGTGATGAAGTTTAAAGGGTGGGTCTTAATTTTTATTTGAAGGGCTTACTCTTTGCGTCTTGACACATTTGATAATTTATGGTTGTCTATGCACCTTGACCCAATTGATATTGTAAGGTGAGGATGTGCATGCATAATAATCCTTATTTATGACTATGCGATGAGGATTTAAATGGAAGAGGATGTAAAAACATGTTATTTTTATATGTATTTTGATGGCGAGTGTCGAAGAGAAACG